>BDUI01003257.1:41192-56560 GCA_002335545.1 Apodemus speciosus | reverse complement strand
GGATTTTTAACCTGGTTCAGGGATTGTGTGCATTAAATCTGCAACTTCTCACTGGATTTCTGATGACTGAGTGGAAAGCTGCCTTCTCCTGAAGAGGAGCCTACTTCCTGCTGGGGTCGCATCTCCCCTAACTGCTTCCCATCTCTAACTTTATTTCATCCCAACTCTGATGAAGTGGAGTCCTTTAGAGGTTGTCACATCCCAACTCTGATGAAGTMCTTTCAAGGTTGTCACAGGCTTGCCACTCGTTAGAACACTCGGGAAGGGATCACACTTGGAATTATCGTTTCTCTGCATTTTCAAATCTTTGCATAAAAATAGTTTTCTCTTGCCTTGGCTTGACCTAGCTGCCCTTGTATGGACATGGTAGGTATTTGTGTCTCCTGGTTGCACTCATTCTCCTTACTCCAGGTTCTGGTGATGCTGGCCTGGTGGAAGCTGGCGGGTTGGGAAGCCAGAGAAGAAAAGAGGTTTTGTATATGTCCCAGGTCTAGCAGGCACAGAGACCTGTCACTAGTGCAGTCTTTGCATCTGGGCTCTTAGTTGCATTTGGAACAGTCCCTGAACTGACTGTGGGACAGTGTGGGACTATGGAGTGTGATGGATTGTCCAGGAAATGAAGGTGGACGGGCCCCCAGCAGTAAGTAAGCAGGCTCTGTGGCCCCATTATTAAGGCTAGTCTGATTTGAGCTGTTCTCAGGTGAGACCAAACGACTCTAGGCTGTGTCAGGTTGGCAGTTGAAGCTAATAAGGATAACAGGATACCACAATAAACTTACCAGGTCATGACATGACCCRGGCCCTGAGTAAGGAAAGGGTTATTTGCCCACAAACYCTGGGATAATAACATAGTCATCTACTTGATAACCAAAATGGTTACTGAGCACTGAGTATAGGTTACCGGTAGACAGCCTATTCAATGTGGACACATTAGGGATTTATTTCTGGTATTTTCCATTTAGCGTTTTCAGAGCTCAGTTGACAGTAGATAACTGGAACTCCTGAGGAAAGGCAGCACCTGTAATAGTGTGGCAGCTGAGGCACGTGGGAGGTGCAGGGTGGCGTCTGCTTCCTCCAGGAAGTCAGCAATCCCAGCTGGGGTTTGTTGTTGTTTTGTTTTGGGGTTTTTGTTTGGTTGGTTGTTTTTTGTTGTCTGGTTTTTTGTTTTTGTTTTTGCTTTCTTTTGTCCTGATTTTTTGTAGGAAAAGTAGAAAGCAGGAGTCTGTAAGCATGAAGTGAGGTGAAGTTGATGTAAGAGCCTCATGAAGCCCCTGATAACCACTAGGTAATCAGTCTGCATTTACAGGTTAAGAGTTCTCCAAATCTTTGAGCTGTTTCAAGTGATTACTCATGAGTGATTTTAAAGCACAATTTTATTTTCCAAGGTTTGCTTTTCCTATAAATGTTTAAAATGCTCATTCTACATCTTGTAAAATACAGAGAAGTAGACTCTAGATTGAAATCAATATTCAATGAAAATTAAATCAACTAACATCTTAGTGCTTAGAATCACTAGTGTTTGTTTCCTGCACCACATTCAGTTTCTTCTTCACATTATCTGGGGAGTGTTTTCAAAATTTTCATTGGCACGCATGCTGCATGTATTAGAGTGTGGAGTGGTGGGTAAGATACCAGATTGGGCATCTGATGGGCATCACTTCACTGTACTCGGTGTGAAATCGTGATTTATATACTGCTGGCTCTCCAATCAAAGGAGGTGCTTTGCACTGTGTAGATTTGAAGACTAAAAGAGAGAGGCATGATAGTGCTTACTGTGGTAGAGGACAACTGTGAGCACTTGAGAAAAGCTTGTGYTTAGGGCTGTTTGGTTGCCTGTATTAAATGCAAACCAGAAATGAGCCCTTGAAAGACTTTGCAGTAATTTCTGTTTTCAGCTCTGTGACTGGCAGGCTGTTAGAATCTTTTGTGTAGTGACTGAAAGAAATCTGTGCATGTCTCTTCTAGTCTCCAGGCAGCCTGTCAAGGGAAACAGTGGTGGTTCTCCATCTCTTAGAAGCCTCTCAGTTAGTTCAGATCAAGGAACGTTATACCTCAAGAATGCTCAGTGAAAGGCCTCTAGTATGTTTTCCATGTTCTTACCACAAACTGCCTCAGCCGTGTTTTAGGTGCACTAGAGAATAAAGATCATTATTAAAAATTTTTATTTTTTGGGCATGTAGCTCAGGCTGCCTCAGACTTGCCATGTGGCAAAGGATGACCTTCGACTCCTGATCCCTTGCCTCTGCCTTGGGTTCTTGGCATGTGCCACCATCTTTTCAGTGCTAGGGATTGAATTCAGGACTTCAGGAATATTAGGCAAGCACTCTGTCAACTGACACGTATCTCCAGACCCAGCAATCCTAGCTTAGGTAATCTGGGTAGAACAAARCAGAYCGGAATGTACTTTGGTGGCTTTATAACTGCAGTAGTGCATATGTATATATAAAAGCACTCTATTTGCATGTTTGCATGACAGAAGACATAAGAGAGCATCAAATAAAAGAGGGCACCAGATCCCATTNTGTAGACCAGGCTGGCCTCAAACTCAGAAATCCGTCTGCCTCTGCCTCTCAAGTGCTGGGATTACAGGCTTGCGCCACCACTGCTTGGCACCTTCTGCTTTTCAAAGGGTTTCTGTATTCATTATTTTATTGCTTCTCCATCACAGAACAAAGCCTGCCATTCTCTAATGTAATGTTTTTGTTCTATTGTTTTCTTGAAGTTTTTCCTRGCTGGGGCTGCTACTGACATTTGATGGCACTTAGTGGCCAGAGTCAGTTTTCTTTTGGATGTGGCCTGCGGTTGGTTGCCCAGACCCTGGTTAGTGGATGACTCCTACATATGCACAGAAGAAGAGCACCGATTGGATTCAGTAAGAAAGGTTTTTTTTTTTTTTTTTTAGAAGAAGAAATGAAGCTCGGAGGACGATGGTAGGGTATCTGAGAGGAATCAGAAGAGGCGAGTTTGGATGTATAATTTTACTTGTATGTACTCACTGAAATATAAAGTCATAATTACTTGCTATATCCACTTGGACTTTCTTTGGGAAATTAGCCTGATTTTTTCCCTCATAATGGTGGTTTCTTATTCACTTTAATCTGGTGATTTATATGGGAGCTCCGGCATTTATCAAGTTGCCATATAGTTACAGGCTTGTTACTCTGCTTAGGATAGGATGGGGAGATTTGGGTTTAAAGAATGAAATGAAATGAAATAGGAATTGTTGACCATAGACAACTTTATATATTTATAGAACCAGGATGGAGACTCTGAAGGCAGGAGGGTCCTTGGTGATTTCAGGTGGGCTATTCTAGCCATGTTGGTAAGCTCAGGTTCAGAGAGAGAGAGAGAGAGAGAGAGAGAGAGAGAGAGAGAGACAGATAGACAGACAGGCAGACAGACACCCTGTCTCAGAAAGTAAAGTGAGAATGATAGAAGAACTGGCATTCATACGCACACATGCAAACCACACACACACACACACACACACACACACACACACACACACCACACACAAACCATACCACAGACACAAACATACATACACACATATCACTTACTAAACATACCATACACCACACCAGACACACAAGCATGCACACACACCATATATACCATATATACAAACACACACACCATATATACCACATACACACAAACACACATGTACCATATATACCACATACACATAAACACACACACAAACCACACATATACACCATACATATATATACTACACACATACCACATACACATACATTCTGTATACATATACAACACATACCACACACCCCACACACATGCAAACCACATGCACACATATGCCACATACACACCATATACATCATACATACACACACCAATACACCACAAATGCACATACAGCACATACACTACACACACACAAACACAACACATACACCACATACACCATGTACACACAAATACATACCACATACACCCCACACACACCACACATACACACCACACATATATACACCACACACACACATCACACACACACCACATACTTCTCACCACACACAGAACACCACACACACACACACACACACACACACACACACACACACACACACACCAGATACATACCCCCTCCCCATTATCCTTCTCTGCAAACTGAAATTGTCTGGGCCTGGACACATTTGGGCTGTGCTGTCTCTGCCTGCCTTGCTAGCAACTGAATGGAACAAAATCAACCTGACAGATGCTCATTTACCTCCTCAGTCCATTAGTGTCACTTTGAGGTCTTGACTCTGCCCTTGCTGTTATTCAATGTCTCACTTCATGTAAAATTAAGCCTTGACAGCTATCTTTTTTCTTCTCTAATAGTTCTGGACAGACATGTTGATTCATAGCATCTGATGAGATGCTGACTTGTCAACCTGGACGGAAATAGCTTAGTGAGTCTTCCAAGGAAGCCCTGGTTGTGTTTATCCATCTCTCATAGGGCAATTGCAAGCAAATATTTGTGCCACATCTTTCTTGAAGCACCTGATGTATTAGATGTGAAGTCAATCATTAGAMCTTTGGTTTAGTGTTTATACTTATTTGGGAAAGTCTCTTACCTCACTCACCCCCACCCACTGTTGTCATCTTTGAGGTTCAAAAGGTCTATGTTTCCAAGAGGAATCTTGTACTGGTTGATACTATGTATTAGAGGACGGGCTAAGATACATAGTACACTCTGGATTAGTTTGATAATCACCACGCGYTGTATGTCTTCTGTTGCCCTCTGCCAGGTCAGAGTAGAGTTAGAAATTAATTCCTCATTGGATATGTACATTTTGATCTAGGTTTTATCAATGGCTAGAAAGTGAAAAAATAACTTTCCAAGTTTCTTTTTTTTTAAACTAAACAGAATATCCAGTCTCAGATTCTTTGTTACAGTAGGGCATTCCCACTGACACAAAGTTGTACTTTAAGCACTCTATCTTTTCAGAGTTGCCTAAACAACAAAATGATAGTAGTTTGCTAATGTTTCCTTTGGTTTTGCCTTAGATGGGGCTCTTGGAAAATAGTTGATGGAATTGTTAGACTCCAGAGGGAGCACAAGGGTTGAGGCTTGCTCTAGGTGAGCCTGTGCCTCCATAGCTGTCTGCACCATCTCAGGGGTCTGCTGCTAGGTTTGCTCRTGACCTATGAGAGAAACTCTAGCATTTGAATACATTTGATCTGCTGGAGGCGTGAGCTTTGCAAAATTGCTCTTGTTTGGATGATGAAGAATTTGGGGGTTACCTCTGCTAATGATTGAGATACAGACAAACCAGGTGCCATCACTCTGGTGTGTGCTAACTACACAGTTTATTGACAATAGTGAAAATCTGGAGTGTCTAAGACTTTATGCTAATGTGGATTGCTGACTGATTTACTTTATTGAAAAACACTGTATATTGCACAAAGTAAACACATTAAGATGCACGGGCAGGAAGCTTTCTTTGCATCATGCTTGAAGAGTAGAGCTTTCAACTGAAAGAGCTGAGAGCATCTTCTCAGGATGCTTTTGATACATTTGTTTGGAAGGTCTTGACTTTAGAAAAGCTATTGTTTAGTTACCTTTAAATGTCAACCTGAGAAGTGGGTCTCAATTAAGGCATTGCCTAGATCAAAGTGACCTGTGGGTGATCTGTGGTAGGTTGTCTCGATTGTTAATTGATAAGAAAGACTGGCCCACAGTGGGCAGCACAGTTTCCTGGACTGCATAGCAGAGCTAGCTCGTTAAGCATGAGCCTGAGCAAGCCATTGAGCAGTGTTCCTTCATGGGTTCTACTTTAAGTTCCTGCTCTGACCATCTTCAATGATGGACTGTGACCCAGAAGTATAAGTTGAATAAGTCTTTTTTCCCCATGAAGTTGCTTTTAGTCAGTGTTTTATCACAGTCACAGAAAGGAAGGTAGAACAGAAATTGTGTAAAGTTTTCAACTTTATTAATTAACAGATAAAATTTCTACGTTTAAGCTGTAGAAGTGGCGGCCTAGTGCACAGATTGTGCAGACAACACAGTGTCCCTGCAGCGTCGTCAACTGTGCGTGCATGATGAAAGCACAGGAGAGCCACTGCTTCAGTGCAATGTGTCGCCATTAACATGTATCATGCCTCTAGAACATGCTCCTCTGTAGCATAGTTGTAGGTTTTCGCCTTTTGGCTAACATCTCCCCCTTTTCCCCAGAAGCTGACCTCTTGGGAACCCAAGCTTTTCCCATGTGTGAATATTCTGCCTCTGTGAATTTCTTTGTCCTGGTGATTTTACTGCAGTTTATCATCCAGGTTGATTGACCATGGTATAAATATGTCCCCTCAGGCACAAGTATTTGGTGGGTGTTTAGATCATAGGCTCAGTCCTTGTGAGGAGAATTGCATCTTTTAAAAGTGGAGAAATGGCTAGGAATAGCAGAGAGCAGCTGAGAACAACCCTTGGGGATTGATAACCCACACATATCTGTATGGATCATTAATATTCTTCAGTTTCAGGGTGTCTACATTGCCTTAGGTGTTATGCGTTGCCATGGCTATTTCTATTGGAAGCTGTAGACAGGCTAAGGACTCAGCGTTTCTGTCACTGAACAGAGGTATCCTTTGCTGTGGGGTCGGTTAACTTAACATGGAGCCTGGACTCTGTCAATGCTACTGAGTGGAGCTTCTGTCAGAGGACACAGTAGAGTTATGTGCATTGGCTCCATGACACTAAATTTCACCTACTGTAGAATACCCTACTTGTGAGGTATAGTGTGGCTCCCACTTTRCCTACAGTAACACACGGCACAGATTGAGGGAGCTAGCTATGGCTGTGCCTGCATTAGCATCTGTCTTTGCACCAATGAGAATTACAAACATTCTTTAAGAGACATCTTTGCTAGTGTGGCAAGGTTTTATCCATACCTTAGACCATCTTCTTCTATTTAAATCAATATTCTTTCAGGAGAAGAAATGGAAGCTCATATAGATAGGATTTCCAGAGTTCACGTAGCTAGTCGAGGTTACTTTTGGGATGAGAGCTGAGTTTTTCTTGTGCTATGTCTAGTACATTCTCCACTGTTGCATTGTCTGTCTGTCTGTCTGTCTGTCTGTCTGTCTGTCTGTCTGTCCTGGGGATTGAACCTGGGCTTTGTGCATGTTAGGCAAGTGCACTGTTTAAGTTGTATCCCAGCACTCATAGCATTCCTTCATATCCCCTCCCTATTTTCTTACTTTCGTTTGCTTATTCCTTCTTGGGAGAGGGTATCATGTAGCCCAGGCTCGCCTTGAACTTGCTTAGTAGGTAAGAATGACATAAAACTTGTGATCCTTTAACGTCTACCTCCCGAATGCTGCTATTATAGGGCTGGTATTATACCTGGTTCCTATGGTGCTAAGCATTGAACGCAGGGCTTCATGCATGCTAGACAAGCATACTCTGAAGTGAGTCACATCTCCAGAGCCTCCTGTACTAATTCTTAAACCAAACCACCGAATCGTTTCCTTTCAAGAAGGTGATCTCATTGCAGTGGATTTATTCTTTGGTTTATTGCTTCCCCACTTGCCAAGGTCTGGGCCATGATTGCACCACTTTGAATAAATACCAACAGCGCCACAATTGACTGATGTGCTCTTGGTGTGTATTGAGTAATTGTGGTGTGCATTTAAGGGTGGTCCCTGTCATTCACTCCCCCTTTACAGATAACATCGTTTATTACTCCTCAGGATGATTGTTAAGTAGAGTATCCACTCAAGGGAAATGTCATCTCTTGTGTGTGACATAGTTAGGATAAAATTGATGATTAAGACAAATTAAGTTAATTAGCTGAGGCAAATTAAAATAGAGAAATAAAATATCTTTAGTCAGGTGTGCACAGAACAACAAAAGCGTTTACACATTTTATGCAAATCTTAATCTATTTGACAAATGAGAAAGAGTTAAAAAGTTATAGCCATGTCATAATTTTTATGGTTTCTTGCAGTATTTTTTTCTCTGTATTTTATTGCAAAGAATGTTCTAGTTGCAGATGCGCTTATGGTGGTTACTGTTGTCAAGCAGACACGTCTAGAATCACCTGGAAGACAAGCCTTTGCATGAGTCTGCCAGAGTTACTGGGCTGAGTTAACAGAGTCCGGAAGACCTGCCATAGCTGTGGGCATTCCACAAACTGGGGCCCTGGACTGAGTAAAACTGAGTATGTGAGCTGAGCGAGAACGCGCCTCTGCTTCCTGACCGCAGATGCTGTGACAGCTGCCTCACCCACCCGTGGCCAGCACCCTCCAGCTGCGAGCCAACGAGAGAACAAAGGGACAAAATCAAGCCCTGCCCCAACACTCTTCATCCTTACATTGCCTTCATCGGGCATTTGGTCACAACAAGGAAAGTCAGCAGCATGATACACTATTGCTTTGTATTATTCATTTTAGTTTTCCTTTCTCATTAGAAACTATTACCATATGTAACTAATCCAGTTATCCACGCTCATTAACTTTGTAGTATCTGGTTGTATAATAATCTTATTAGTGGGCATTTTGGCAGTACTTGGGTGTTCACCATTATAGAGGCCATACAGGGAGTCCGTGAGCTTTGAGAACTTGCAGAATTCTTCACTCCTCTCTTCTGCTGCCTCTATCCCTCCCTCCTCCCTTTGTTTCCTTTYCCACCTTCTCTTGCTCCGCCTCCTGTCCTCTTGCCTCTTTCCTCTTCACCTTTCACCTCTTTCTCTTTTTCCTTTTTGGAACAGGTCTCACACTAGTCCCAGCTAGCTCAGAACGCAGTTGCGTATGCTGCCCTTGGAGCATTGGCAATCTTGCTTTACCTTCCCAAGTGCTGAAAATATAGGCATATGACCCAACATACCTGGCTTTTAGATTATTTTTGTGAGAAATAATTCCTAGGAATCATATTGAGAGGTCAAACAAAAGTGTATGCATTTTACAACTTTGTGGAGAAACATTTAGCCAAGGAGTAATAACGAGATGCACATCTGGTCATACAGAGTAATGTTCATTTGTCTCTGAGTTATGTTAGCCATAGTGGGTTGCAGTCACCTTTTCTCCACTTGCCAGGCTATTAGGTAGAAAAAGTGACACAATGACTGATTTCTAGGGTTCGGTGATCCAGCCGAGAGGTCAGACCTTCTGTGTTTGCATAGATCGCTCTTTGTGTGTCTGCAGAGTATATACCTAGCCTGCTTCTCTCCTGCAGAGTATATACCTAGCCTGCTTCTCTCCTGGGAGAAAGGTCTGCATTCCAGACCTTTGTTTGGCATTTTTTGACCATAGTGGATTCTATATGATTATCCGACTTTGTGCTTTGCTTCAACTTCGATTTGGTTTTATAGTGTAGGGTCTTTACATTGATATATAAGCACATACCTTTATTACCTCCTTCAACAATTTCTACATATAGTTCATTAAAATTATTAAAATATAAAATACTTTATATATTTTCCTAGTTTCAATACTTAGATTTTTAATCCACTTGAAATTTATTCTGGCAAAGGATAAGTGAACTGGCTAGCTTTCTCCATTCAAATTGATATTCACTTGTCCTAGTGTATTGATTACTTGGCTGACCTTTGATGTTTTAATATATATACATAAAGCCCTAAACAATTTTTGCTAGTGTATGTCTTATATTGCTGTAATTACTACTTTATATTTGATTTTAATATGTAATAGAGGTAGCCAAATCACAGTTTATTTTTACTTTCTTGTGAGTTTATTCTTGCAGATGAACTTTAAATACACACACAAACATACACACACATAGACACACATATCCAATGAATATATATTCATTGGATATATTTGCAAAATCAGTGTGAGAAATGACGTGTTTGGCATGAGGTGCTTCCCAGGCACGGCGTCTGGGAGCACAGATAGATTTAGACGCTTGAACAGACCTTGGAGCTCTTGCGAGGCCTGATCATCCAGAGCCAGAGAAAGAGAAGAATCAGCACAAAGGGGGTCCTCACTTTAGAGAAGGGGTCTTTGTTATTGTGACTCATTCTACTCTATGAGAGGACTGGCAGCTTCTCCTTGGCATCCACTGTGTTTTAATTTGGCTCAAACATTGGGCCAGAAGGCCTAGGGCAAGTGACCTTGGCTCAACTTTCCCACTTTCCCTGTCCCAGTCACTTCAAAGTCTTTTCAGGAGGAAAATCTGTAGTCTTTAAGTAACTGACTGGAGCATCACCTCCTGAGAGAGCAGCACCTGTCATTCCATGCTGGTGTCTGTGTCTGAGCTCTCCGTGGTTCCCCAGGCACTGTAGTTGTGCCCACACCTCTCTGGTGAATGGAATAGCCACTCATTCATGCTACATGGACATCTCCAGTTTGTTGCCAGCTTGCCCAGTCTTCCCACGCTCTTTTCTTTAAGCTGGCGTTAGGTCCCATCATTTGTCTGGGTACCAGTAAGCTCATCTGGAAAGTCCCTTCAGTCTAAGCACAGTTTCCTTCCCTGGAATCTCCTCTGGGTATGGTCTCAGTCACTGCATGTCTTAGTTAGGTTTCTATCACTGTGATAAAACRCTGCGAACAAAAGCAAGCTGGGGAGCCCAGGTTTATTTCAGCTCATAACTCTYGGGTCATACTCCTTCCCTGAGAGAAGTCTGAGGAGGGTTTAAGGCAGGAGCTGAAGCAGAAACCACAGCTGTGTGCTGCTTTCTGCCGTGCTCCCGAGACTCAGTCATCAGCAAACTAAACGCTTATCACCTTGCCTATAGGCCATTCTGGTTAGGGCATTTTATCAACTGACGTTCCTGTTCTCTGACAACTGTCTTGTGTCAAGCTGATAATAAACAAGGTAGGGCAYTGTGCAATAAAATAAGAAATTAAAAGATTAGATAAACAAGGAGAATTTCTCATGGCTCTTTGCATCTTTTAAAAGGATAGCAAGACTGCTGCCATATATCATTTTCAGAGAAATTACATTAAAAATTCAAACAGGAGTGACAGAATGGAACACCAGGTGAGGCACTTGCCTCTAAGCCTGGAAACCTTCAATTCCTGGGACCAACCGTTGCAAGTTGTCCTCTGACCTCCAGATGTGTACTGTGGCATTTGTGTGTGCACACATTACATGCACACATGCCACAGTAAGTCAATGTAATTTTTAAAATTCAGATAGTTCGATTCGGAAACAATGCTCTATTTCAGATTTAGAAAATAAATACTCAAGCCTTCGCTCAGCCCCAATGACTACACTGATTTTTCATCTTCTCAAAGCCTATAAGTCATAATCCTGTAATGAAGGGCCAGTTCCTGTGGGGACTGTGTGGTTTTGGATACAGGTACAGAAATATTTCTTGGTGCCAGTGTAATTTACTAGGTTGTCATACCAAATGTGTGTGTCATGTACATAGTAGGTATATATATGCTTAGTAAAATAAGGGCTACCCATTAAATCCTTCCAGCCCCTTACCACAATTAAATATTACAGTGTTTACTGTCTTACAGAAAGTAGAGCTCTTACAGAGACCAGGTGGACAAATTGTTCAGAGATCACTCATCTCTGGAAGGTGTCCCTGTGGTGACCTTGAGCATCCTGCTAGAGGAGGGATACCTGTAAAAGAAGTGTATTAGTTGGGGTTCTCTAGAGATGAATGAATATCATTCTGATCTATTGATCTATCTATCTAYCTAYCTATYWWYTMTMTCTATCTATCTATCTATCTATCTATCTATCTATCTATCTATCTATCTATCTATCATCTATCTATTTACCTATCTATCTATTATCTATCTTTCTATCTATCTGGAATTTATTGGAATGACTTATAGGCTGTGATCCAATTAATCCAACAATGGCTAGCTATGAAAGAAATTCCAAGAATCTAGTAGTCTGGCAAGGCTGGATGTCTCAGTCGGTCTTCTATATAAACTGAAATCCTGAAGAAATAGGTTCCAGTGGATATGCTGCAAGGTGAGGGCAAGCAGGAGAAGAAGGAATACTTCTTCCATTGTCATTATGAAGGCCTCCAACAGAACGTGCGACCCAGACTATAGGTGTGCCTCAATAGCTCGATTAAAGGTACTTGTAATCCCRCCTCAAGATCCAGTTCAAAGGCATGTTGTCTTTCTGCCTCAAGAGATGGATCACAGGTGTGTCCTCCATTTCTGGATTGTACTTCATTCCAGACAAAGTCCAGTTGACAACAGAGAATAGCCATCACAAAAAGTGAGTTTGGCTCTCCTGTCATTTACAGCTCTGGGAGGGTGCTGACTAGTTTCCAAAACAATCTTGTGTGAACGTTGTTTTGCTCAGTCCTGTTTTCTGTGCAGTAGCTCAGGATAYAGTCTATGTGCCTAATTAGTTCATCTATTAGTTTTGTTTTTTTTTAATATCTATACTTGTCTCTGTGTGGGTATGCACACATGAATGCAGATGCCTGTAGGGGCTAGAGGTATCCAAGAACACTATACACTATTAACCACCAGCCATCTTTCCAGCTTTTCTATATTTGTTCTGTTAATGTTTGACTCTAGAAGACATTTTGTTAAGACTGTGAATGTGCTCTGAGTGTGACATGTTCCCCACAGACTTGTGTCTGTGACCGCTTGATCTCCAACTGTTGGCACTGTGTCTGTTTAACCTTTAGAGGAGGGTCTTGGTAGGGGAAATGGACCTTCGTGGTGTGSGGCTTGTGGGTTGTAGCCTGGCCTAAGTCCCATCCTCAACTCTCTGCTACCTGGCTATTCACAGGATACAACCAGCCACCTCATGTTCACAGCAAGACGCCATTCTCACTGCTATTCCTTTTCTGCTGTGAAGAAATTTATCCCCTGATAAGGCTCTCTTTTCTCCCATATATTAGGTATCTTGTCAAATAAAAAGCAAAACGTTTACTACAACAGCTGCAGTGACCATGGAGATATTTGGGAGAATCTAGTTTGGACTGCTTACTGAGCTGTTACTAAAGGCTTTGTTCAAAGGACTGGTCAGCCTGACACAGAATTGTGGCTGCATAGCAGCTAAAGCTATGTCAGCTTGGTTTGGTGGATAGAGAGTAAGAACTCAGTGAATGGTTGTGGTGATGACTCTTGCAGTCCTAGCTGGGCACAGAATGCAGTAATTGTGTCCCATGATTAAAGAGTAGCAACAACTAGCCACCCTCTTCCTGTACTCACTGTAGCAGAAATCTACCCCAGGAGGTGTGTGCTGTGCGCATGCTTGCACGCAGGTTAGAGAAGCCTGATGTGATGTTGTGTGTGTGTACGGAGCACACATATGTACATAAGCAMTGGGGTTTGTACCTTGGATTTGTGCTCTGTAAACACMGACTCTGCTGCACTTGCTGTTTTGTTTAAAGGGTTTATTGCGATGCCATTCTGAATGTGAAATGATAGTTAATGGAGACAGGAGGATTAATAGCAGAATTTAAAATCATTTAGTGACTAATAACTCTGTGGCTTAAAACAATCTACCTTGATATGCAGGGTGGGCTTCCCATTAACGTTTCTGAGCTGTTCGGARGTCAGCTGGTGCTGTTGGGTGCACATTCATCTTTCATCTTCTCGGCGCCACTCAGGGAACATCAATAGAATTGAATAATTCCCTGTCATCTCTGAGATAATAAATATGGTTGTAGATTATTAAAGTGTTATTTTTCATTTTCATGGTGGGTAAACATTAAGAGGGATCCTCACTGAGTAGAAGTAGACTTATTGATCATGAGCATAGGATTCATATAAAGCCACTCAAATACTTTCATGACCCAGGTTGTTTTCTGGTGCCGCTGTGCTTCTATTGAAGAATAGCATTAGCTGTAATGTTTTATATGTTCTGGACACCTGCTGGGCACATGCTGATCATATGACTGTGTGTGTTATCTTTTTAGAGTAGCTAGCTTTCATAACTGAGGAGAAGTAGCCTGGGAAGGCCACGGGAAGGATCCTAATGGCTCAAAGCTTTAAATGTTTTCAAAGAATCTTTCTCTTAAACTTGAGTGAAACCTAGCCTCCCGAGCAGGCGTTTACTGTGGGGAATGCCTCCAGAGCAGGCATTTACTGTGGGGAATTTTGTCTTCTAATGCTGGAGTTAAGTTTTAGCTCATGGGGATGAAGTTATGTGATGCATGCTCAGTGTGTGGAGGGGACACTGGTGTGTCACAAAGCCACTACTTGCTCTTCACCACAGCCTTTGGTTTGGGGTCCTTGTGCTCCTTCTGAGACTCAATGAAATGAATGTGTCAACCAAGGGAACAAGCTAGGAGAATCAGTAGACCTGAGACTGAATATGACATTTTCCACCTCTGAGGGCTAGATTTTCAAGGAATGCTTGGAATTTCAAGGAAAGGAATGCTTTCGGGTATAAGTGAGAGACGTTGTTTTATACACATCTGTCTTATACTGTATGTGTGTATAGATATGTTTATGTGTACATAGATATGTGTATACACACACAGACACATACTCAGACTCACAGACACACAGACACACAGACACACAGACACACAGACACACACACACACACACACACTCATGTTTAATGTTAGGAGGGCCCAGTTTGTTGGTGGTATCTGGAGCATCATAGGAGCATCTGGAGCAGCATGAAACATGCTTTATTCTCTCTCTCTGCCTCACCAGGGTATTGGCTTTGGTCCTTCTGACTCCTCAGCACCCCTTCCCAGCCTTTCCAATCTTTTACTGTTGGCTTTCAAACCACACTGAGCACAACTGTGTYGTCTTCTGTCTTTTCTAGYACTTTCGGTGTTCAGAGGAGCTGATGGTCAAGTGCGGGCGTCCTTGGAGTGATGCTCTCCTGAGAATGTCGCTGAAGCCTCTGGGGTCTGGTACCTCGAAAGACATAGCAAAGAGGACAGACTGGCTTTTGTGCCTGTGGTTGCCTGGTCGTCACCTCTGGGTGGTTTTCAGAGCCTTTGCTTTGGCTCTTGTTGTGGGTGGGGTGTGGAATTCCTTCTTCATTTTGGTATTACCTTGGGGAAAAAGCCCACCCCCATTTATTATTATCTTTGGAGATAAGGCTCAGTGTAGTAGACAAAGATAGCCTTGAACTGGCTGGCCTCCTTCTGCAGCCTACCAAGTGTTGGGATTATGTGCAACATCATGTCTGCCTRGCAGTTACCTTCATAGTTTAGAAACAGTGCTGACCCAGAATGGGCTGATCCTAGTAGATAAGAAGGTTATAGGACTTGCACCCTATCCAGACCGACTGTCCAGAGGAAATAGAAAGACCATTTCTTTTTTCTAGGCTTTTCTTAGAAGAGAGGAACAGTTTAAAAAAACAAAACAAAACAAAAACAAAAACAAAAAACAATTTCTTTTCCCAAGATACTTTTTTTTTTTTTTTGGTTTTTTTGAGACAGGGTTTCTCTGTGTAGCCCTGGCTGTCCTGGAACTCACTCTGTAGACCAGGCTGGCCTCGAACT
>BDUI01003256.1:77709-99948 GCA_002335545.1 Apodemus speciosus | reverse complement strand
GTTGAAATGCCCAGTTTCAGGTAATCTGGACATTTTAATCAATAGCAGTTATAGCTGAAAATGTTCATAACTTCACAATCCTTGCATAAGGAATAAGTAATCAAATACAACATGAATGTTTGCCATGATGCTTGCTCCCTGACTTCCCTTTGAAAGAAAGCAAAACTAGACTCAACATCTCCCTAGACTGTAAACTGCTGGAATCAGGGGATATAGCTTCAGATCTGTGCAAAAGAGTGGGCATTTTCAAGAAAAAAACCTCAAGTGGGTATGATTGTTTTGTTGTTGTTGTTGTTGCTGTTGTTGTTTTGAGTGTGTGTGCCTGTGTGTGTGTATTTGTGTGTCTCTGTGTATGTCTGAGTGTCTGTCTGTGTATATCTGTGTACAAATCCAAATGGAGCTCAAAAACTTGAGCCTAAGCCAGCCAGGTATGCTAGAATTTGAGCCCGCATCTATGTTATTAAACATGGCAAGTCAGTCTTGTATAATGTGAACACTTTMGTTGCTTTATTTTTGGGAACAGTTAGTTCTTGCTTTATCAAGCACGATTCTTTTTGCTCTACAGACTTGGTGAGGAAAACAATCATAAGTCCTTGGGACTTGATATTAAAGTGTTTTGGCTCAATTACTTGCATGAATTTATCTGTTTGGTGAAGGTGCTGGGTTTATACCACAACAGCCACCAGCAGTGAGAATTAMTCTCCCGAGTCTTAATTAAAACAGTCTTTGGAGACTACAAGTGCCTCAGGAAGTGCCAGRAAATCTCATTTGAAAGCTTCCTGATTGTGATATTTCCAATGTCATATTGCAGATTCAAGAAACTTGGGTGTTTGGAATAAGCCTTGCATGAGAACAGCCTCACGTTAAGTGCTTATCTTAACCACCGAACCATCTGTTCTTCCTCCATCATGGCTCTGCACAGTACATAAGAACCAGCATCCTTCTTCCTGTCCCGCTTCGCATCTAAGCACGATCTATTTCCAAAGTCATTTTTCTCCTTTTCCCATCAAGCAAAGCAGAAACTAGCTGGGAATATTTCAACAGAAATGAAACGGTTTCCACCCTTTCTAATTCCTCGGCTCCCACACGGATGAAAATTTCCTGTTTTAAACACAGAGTTATTTTAGTCAAGTGTTTTTCCCTTTACTAGTCACACCCAATTCCTTGCCTTGCTTGCTAAGTTTTCTAAACAGCTTCTTATATCTCTACCTTCCTCTTCACTTCATGTGTACTATTACACCATTTCAAAAATTTACTTTATTTTCATCTCTGGATTCTGTGTGCTTTTATCCCCTGCTGTAAGTTCTATGAGTGAAGGATTCTATATGCTAAAGCAGAACATAATAATGAATGAGCTAATTTGATCCTATGTTTTTTATCGTCAATGCGTATTGCGAAGGAAAAAAAAGACAGAATGTCACTCTCATTATCTGCCCTCTTCAGAACAGACCTAGAGTAGCATGTTCAGTAACACTAACCGAGCTTCAAGGCACAGTGGTTATGATGGAGATGAGCCTGGGAGTCACAGGAGGTGAGGGTAAAATTACCCTGCCGTTGATTATTTGAAAACTGAAAGGGCTAAAGGAAGAAGAGTAAACGTAAGTGTAAAAGATGCCTATAAGAGAGTGCATCTTATTTCTTTGCCATTCACTTGAATAAACTTTAAAAAACTGGCAAGAGCCTATGGATATGGATTTTTAATTCATCTCAAGAAGGATCTTCACATACTTAAGGCTGACATAAGCACCATGCGCCTTGTGAGGGTGGAGTTCTCCTGTTTAGGAGCTGCTCTCTGGTTACTTCTTCCAAAGGCTGTAAGTGAGATTCATGTTGAGGGAAGAAAATCAACCCCCGAAGACCACTGGAATCCTTAGCAATACTGAGTAACTATGAGCTTTGCTCTTCACTGCTTTCTTAGTAATCCTTATTATGGTTTGGATATAAAGTACCCACAAAAGTGCACATTCTGAAAGCAGGGTCCCAGTTACTTGACTCAGTTATTGAGTGATTGAATCATAAGGACTGTAACTTAGTAAGTGGGTTAATCAGTTCCTGGGTTCATAAAGTGATGACATCTAACAGATACTGGGAACATGAAGGTAAGCCTGGCTAGAGGAAAGATGTCACTGGTACTGTGTGTTTGAAGAAAATATGTCGTCCCTGGAGCCAGCTGTAGATAAACAACTAAACAACAAGAAAATAAGTATCTACTTTCTTCCCTTTAGTTATTTATCTTAGGAACCTTGTGATGGCAGTAGAAATGAAAGCAAGCCATTTTTGCAATAATCCACTCAGTTTTCCCTATTTTCATTGTTTATCACGACTACTGCACATTCCTGGCCATCCTCTGGGTATTTCCTGCTTAGCATCCTTCCCAAAATCAACTCCAGAAAACACCTCTAAGCACATAGCACTACTAGTCTGAAGAATTAGAATTCAGGATAGGAATCAGTAACAGTGTGCCTGACTGGGGCGGGGCAGGGGGGAAACAAAACAAAGAATCAAAGAGGCTGAAGTGCACTAGTAGTCCATTTGTCTCCCAGGAGATGTTCAAAAGTAACGATCTTCATCAAAGTGTGTTTGATCATTGGTCAGTGGTTTCCATCTCTGGGTACTAGGAATCCTTTCCCTTCTTGCTACCCTAGAGCAGCCAGCTCTGAAAAAGGGAGCAGGGTAACAGGCACTACTTTATGGAGGAATCTTGGGCTGGTGACCATCACTTGCTTTCATTTAGACAGCCAACGACTGAGAAATAGTATTCTTCAAGGGGCCAGAGGCTAACACCTGTTACAAATCTAGGGACGAGAAAATGTTAATATCTCCAGTTTAACAGAGTGAACCCTCAGCACTTTGTCCATTAGTTACTTTAAAATTCATTTTTTTCTAAATGAATTTTATCAGCTTCTTGAAGACAAAAATAAAATCTAATAGTTTTGATCAATATAACTTATTTGAATCATCAATAAAGCCCTGTATGTGCCAAGCCCTTTCCAAAAAGTTTACTGAATGAAGAAATGAACAAATAAATAAAGATGACCCAGAGAAACTCTATTCTGTCAATAGTTTATAGAGAATTTGGTTATTTTATTACCGTAACTCTTTTAAGACTTTAAAATTGTTTCTCCACATTCTGTTGAGATTAGGTTTTTTTTTTTCTCTTTTCAGTAGTTGTCCAGCTATACAGGGATATCTCTGTGGTAGTTCGTCCCTACTGGCTCCTTCATATTTTCTAATGCATATCCTTATTCTTTCGAGAAGAACATACATTTTAAGTAAAACACTGAGGGCTTTGTATACAAGTTGTAAATAGAATCCTGGTTTTTCAGCCTAGGCAAAGACTCTCATAGAGGGATCAATGATCCTCTTTCCCTGGGGCTGGAGTTTAGTTATTGTTATATTTTGAATTGTTATCAGCTGTTTGTATAGGACTTGGCATACAGAGAGACTTATACTAACTGATAATGATGGTCTACCAAGCAGTTTGATTTTATAATTTTCTATTAAATTTTACAGAAAACTATGGGGTGAATTATTGTGCTCATGATCCTTGTCCTTCACTCTCAGGAATTTTCTCCTCCCTTTTCCAGTATGAACTCCAAGACTTTCAATGTCCCACAGTCTTAATTTTTAAAAAATTATTTTATGGTGGTGATGACACAATCTTGTTAGCAAATTTATAAATGTAAATTTTATTAACCTAAGTAAAGGGTAAGGCAGCAGAGAACTACGTCTTATTTATCTTGCTTAAAGTGAATTTGTATGTCACTTGGTCAGCAAATCAAAATACTGCCTTGTTGCCAGTGAGGACACCATTGTCCATCTCTTTGATTTCATGAATTTGATTATTTTTATTTGTTTACATTTATATTTCTCACATAAAGACTGTGTGGTTTTCTTTTCATTTAGTGACTGGGTTTTTCACTTATCAAAATATCCTCCAACTCAATCCATGTTGCCACATACTGTAGAATCTCTTTCTTCAAACTTAATGAGGGAGCTGAAGATATGACTCAGTAATAAAGAACACATTCTGCTCTTTCAAGAGGCCTGGGTTAAGTTCCTAGGATCTACTTTGAGTAGCTCACAACCACTCTAACTCATACTTGGGTCATCTGATAGTTGCCTTTAGTTTTCTATGCATATGTACAATAAATAAATACATTAGTAAATAAGAGAAATCTTTTAAAATGCTGATATCCCATCAAGATTATCCCATTTTGTTGTCCTCTCATCTATTGGTGAATATTCTCTTTAGTTCTACATCTTGGCTAACACTGATTATCTGCTATGAAAAACAGCATAAAGTTTACACACACACACACACACACACACACACACACACTCAACTGAATACAGAACAACCATCAGATCTGGCCATTTCATTTCCAGGTATTCACCCACAAGTCTTATACAAGGAGAATTTCCAGTGGACACTGGGGCTTCAGAATCCATGAATAGAATTATACAATATACAAAGTTCAAGTCTTTTCCATGTAACTGGTACTTCTTTAGAATGCAGCATGTGCGTTCTATATGCAGGTTAGACTTTTACTACAGTAACAGAACTCAGTGAAGTAGGAAAAGGGATAAAGACTTTGTAGAGTCTCCTGTGCTCTATACCTACCACTCTGAGCTGTGCAAATATCTTTATACCCATCCCATGGACTGAAGAATCCTGTAAGGAACAAGTACTTACATTAACTTGCAACTCAAAAACCTGTTTTTCTGTTGTTTTTTTTGTTTGTTTGTTTGTTTGTTTGTTTTGTGACTTTAAACATTAATTAGACAGCCATTAAATGCTTAAATATACATTTGCAGTAGCTAATCAACCCGGAAGGCTATCTTTGAAGCTCATCTTACTTCTGTTGTTTCTTTGCAGGATTATTGTGGCTCTAAACAAGATTGTGTAAATTAAATCTCTGTCCTAATAGCGTAAATGGTGAAAGTGAAATTGCAAATTGAATGCTCTCAGAAGAATGTCAGCTTGCATATATTCTTTCTCTATTAATCTCTACTCTATTTTGTTTAGAATTGGAGTTTTCCTTTTATTTTGACCTCTATCAAGGAATATTATAGTATKTCCACAAATGAAAACAAACAAACACCCTTTACCTGTAGCATCTTTACAGTGTGTCCAGAAGGTACCTCTCATCACTCTTGACTTATTTTGCACTTAGAACTGAACTCCGTGCCTTTTTCCAATTGGCTGATCATAAGCATTCTCTCAATTCCAACTCCATTTATTTGATATCACAGCATATATGGTTCATTATTTTCTGGAAGTACTAGACTGTGAATTGCCTCATGGCTGCTCAACAAACTGTGTCAAGCAATAAAATCCTGTGTCACTGAATTGGGGAAAAGCCTCTTCCTTTAGAATTCTTTTCAGAATCTTTATCACCACAAGAAGCTGATTGTAACCTAACTTCTCTCTTCTATTACCTGTAAGGAGGCACAATCAGAATACTGAGAAGTTTAGCCTGTGCCATCCATGTCTATCCTCCTGCTATCATTGTGCTGCTCCTCATGCTACTCATTTTATTTATATCTGAAAATAAGGACAAGAAGTTGTCATAGCTATTTTTAAAGTGACTTGTTCTGGCCGCATAATACTTTTCTTTAAACAATTATCCAGATTTGTGGAACATGATGTGGTAATTATACAGGGATTGCAGATGTGTGCAAAGTATCGTGATCAAATGGAGATAACAGCATTTTCCTCATCTTAAATATGTAGCAATCTTTGTTAGAAGCCACTGAATTCTTTTCCATTTTTTTTTTTTTTACAAAATAAATATCTCTGTGTTTACACCATTGCTACCTTACTGCTCTATAAAGCATGAGGTCATATTCCTTCCATGTGACTCAATGTTAGGGTTTTCCCACTGATTCTATAGTGGACGTCCACTACATTTCCAAGACTTACGGTGATCCCTATGTTATGCTTTCTTTAAAATGACAGAAGAGTGGAGAAATAAACAAACAAATGTAGGATTGTGTATAACTGAGAATATGAGATATTATTTTCTACTTGACTTAGTTCCCTTAAGACTGACTGGTCTTCTATTATGTATATATAACACCTTTGAAACAACTTCATTCTTTTGATGATAGGCACTTAGGGTAGTAGTATATTTTGACTCATGATTAATATGGCCACGAAGGTGCAAGTTTGCCTATCTCTTAGGTAAACTGATTTGATTTGAGTTATGATTAATCATAAACCATCCTGATCTACATGCGAAATTCCAGGACAGTCATGGCAACATAGTGAGGCCCAGGCTCAAAACAGGAAAAAAGCCAAAACAAATTGTAAAATATATTGGTTCAACATTAAAATGTCAGACAGGAACAAACTCTGTCAAGCCCACCTGTTTGCTGGTTCTTTGGTCTGTACTGTGACCTGATCTTCATCCTTCAAAATCAAAGCTTCTCTTGCTTGTCATACACATTAAGGCATCTACATACACTGAAGTCATGGTGTGCTTAGCAGACAATAGTCGTACTGGCTTATAGAATCACACACATTCAAAATGATTACAAGCCAAATGTGAAGCACAACAGGGATTTGAAATTAGTACATACCCTAAAAATGGAAATGTTTGAGAAAGATTTTACATGAAATAATTGAAACACTTGGGCACAATGCTGCATCTTTTCATTATTTTAAAACATCATTTTGTAAATCAAAATTAAATGGAATTTTCTTACCTTGTAAAAGGAAATCTGGAAAAACATAACAAAACAATGATTGGTGCCTTTCATTGAGCAATGAGACAAAAACACAACAGTTCTCAGTGTCTCACTGAAAGGCCTGTCAGAGGGCAGCAAAGTGGGAAAAGAAAAAGAGGTGGAAGACTGCCAAGGAAGATGCACGGCTTCCTTACTTTTAGAAAACATGATGCTCTATATAAAATTACATGATTCATCTAGTATTAGGACCTATATAATATATTTTTGGAAGCACAAAAATCATGCAAAAAATATCAATCGTGTTTGTGTATATCAGCAACAATCAAAACGTGGGCCATTGGTCTGCTTGAAGGACTTACATGATACTTATCTTAGACTGTTGGCTTGGAGACTCCTAGTAACAGGCAAAAGGTCATGAGAAAGTAGAGTAGCATAGGAAAGGTTTTCTGGAACAGGCATGTCTTGAGGGACAAGCAAATGGAAGGGCAGAGTGTGGGGCACAACAGTAGTCCTTGGCTGAACTGATGGAAGATGCAGGGTTGCTTCCAGGTAAGCACAGAACTGCAAATGTCCTGGGATAAGTCGAAGCCCGGGGGAAACAGTTAATTCCTTAGCCTGCCAGTCTGCACCACTGGGGAGAGTTGTAGGTGTTTCCTAAATGTTGAACAGAAAGTGCCCTTGGTATCCATGCTAATCAAGGGTCAAGAGCCTGCACTCAGGATAGGCTTTGGCACCCACTGGGTTAAAGGAAGTTGGCCTCAGAAGTCTTCATGTAGGAAAGGGTATGTCCTGGTGTCGGAGGAAAGAGTCACAAGATGTTACCTGTTTTCCTAGCTAAGATGGGAGACACGGATTCCTGGGAGGGACTGACCCATGAGGTTCACTTCCTCTCTCTTATATGAATGCTTTAGCAAAATGGATTCCATCTTACAGAAATAGATCCCCTTTAAGGGACCTATTAAAGCAGTTGTTCTCAATCTTCCTAATATTGCAATCCTTCGATTCAATTCTTCATATTGTGGTGATCCCCACATAAAATTATCATTGCTACTCTAGAACTGTCATTTTGCTACTGTTTTGAATTGTAAAGTGAATACCTGATACACGACCCCCAGAAGGGTAGAGACCTGCAGGCTGAGAACCACTGTATTACTGTGTATAGACAGGCAGCCACTGATATGTTGCAAGAAACTGGCCCTGGCACATTTCAGTTTGGATGCCTTGAGACCCTCTGGCAGCCAAGACCAGGAAGGTCCTGAAGGGAATCACAGGAAAGAAAGAGGTGGCTATCTATGACACTTCCAAAGAGAAATTAATCTGGTTTTCTGAAAAGACACTAAAAACACAAAGAAGAGCAAGACAGCGCCCCGCCTTCCAGAGAAGCGCTAACATCCTGAATGTTTGGATGCACTCTATGGAAAGAGCCAAGGCTGTTTTTAAATCTCAGCTGGCTGGTGCTGCCTGAGCTGTACCAGGGCCCCAAAGGAGGCTGTGCTAGGAATTGCAATTAGTAGTCAGGGCACAGGCGGGAGCCAATGCATGCAAATGAAAAACAAACAAACCTGAAGGTGGGCTGGAGAGAGGGAGGGGAGGGAGGAGGGTCTGAGAGCAGATGAAACAGGGAACCCACCCATCCGATGAATTCTTCTCTGCTCTCATTTTCAAACCGCACAGGGCTGGCTGAGCTCGCACCTCACTTGTTAATCTCCCTTTTGCATCCCTGTTTTTGTGGCTGTCAGAACTCCATATTATGCAAATTGGGCTTAAGCAATTAAGGCAATAATGTTTCCCTTGAAGAGTTTGACAAGGTGGTGGGAGTTTGGGCTGCGTTTCCCAGACAGGGGCTTGGATGTTTATTTACCTACAAATAGAAGTGAACAAGCAACGGGGAGACACACTTGGATTCGGCTTGTCTGAGCTGGGTTGCAGCTTTCTCTAGCTATTCCTCTGTTACCACAAAGAACAAGGGGTCACTCCCAGGCATTAGCAGGTGGTAAATTTAGAACAAACAGAACACTTACCACAAGATGTAGTTTTAACCTGTTGAATTCACACCTGCAGAAGGCCACCAAATCAATTCCTCTGACTCGATTTTAAAGGGGACTAGGTGACTTTGTGAGGAATCACAGTTGAAGCTGCTGGTGCTGTGTGTCTTCTGTTTGGGGTCAGGAACTGATTGTCTGAAAGCTAGAAGCAAGCAAGGCCAGGAAGTCAGGCTCTGTCTGAGATAAGACTGAATTGCACAGTGCATGAGAATATCACAGCTACTTTTCTCTAAAACATCCCCAGTCATCAAGAAACACAACAGGATGTACTTGGCTCCGAGATTGGTAATAAATGCTGTCTTCTCTCCTGCCTTGGCATTTAGTATGTGGAAGGACCAGGAACAAAGGCTATTTAGTATTCATCATTCTGTCCCTCATTGTTGAGCGTGTGACGAGAAAAGGCCTGCCATGCCTGTAGCATGTAGCATGTGTGCTCAGTAGTGTAAATGATTGGAAGTGGGGCTGAGAACAAGCCTACCCAGGGATAAGTGTCGCCTGATTCTTAATTGTCTATCACCATAGCATTTGCTCTTGGTTTCTTCCACATACTTTGTCATTTCCCTGACAAGCAAGTCCTTAAGTCAAGCACAGACCTCCCCTCTTTCAAGTCACTCAATGTGGATCCTGCCTGGCTTAATTATCCAAATTCCCTAAATGTTGCCAGTGGTTCTTTAAACCTTGTGTCCCATCCATAAATCTACCAAGGAACCCTGATCTGACCCATGTCCTCTGAAAGGATTTTCTTTAAAATTATCTCCAGTTTAATATGTTTAATATCTAAAACACTCCTTCTTTTGATCTGACTCAAGTAGAACATGCCGTTTCACACAGTTCATCTTCTTGTTGGTCAATCTTTTGTTTCCAGTAAGCTCTGGCCCATTAAACTGTACATTAAAATTCCACTCTGTGATAACAATGGTAAGTTTTGTTTTTATTTTCTAGACTAGAAGCTCCCTAAAGGTAGTCTGGGCTACTTTCCTGTCTCCTGCTTTTGCATCCTCTTCCATCAACCTTCTAGGTACTAGAATAAGCAGTGTGTATTGCCATGCCCATCAGTGCAATGTATTTTGAGCATACCACTATCTTTAATAAATAACACACAGTCCCTCTCTTAAAAATGCTTCATATCTATATGGATAAAAAATAATGCAGTGAAGGGAATATAGCTAAATAAGGATGGGAATGTTGGTAGAATTGGGATCAGAGAAGACATCAGAAAGAAGTTGCAATTGAGCTAAGTCTCAAAGTGTGGGAAAAAACCTGTGTAGTATTTAAAGGTAGGCGTGGCCTCAGCTCTCTTGTCAACTTCTTTGCTGCATAGATTTACAACCCTGGACTGATCACTCACAATCAAATATCTCAGCACTAATGTGTTTAGGCCTCTGATTTTTCTACCAAAATCTTCTAGCAAGCCAGCTAACATCCTAACACAAAACTCTCTTGGCTTTCTTCTCTAACTGTACACATAAAGGATATCACTAATACCACTACGAACACATGGTTTGTATCCAGAGTCTCAATCTGAGTTAGTAGTAAACGCTCCTGTTTAGTCACAGCTACCTGAGATCATGATCATCTGAGGTTCACATTACCTTCTACACTAGTCACCATCTTCTGGAGAGTCTCAAGTCACTATCTCCCTAGGAATCAATATCTATTTTACTTTCCCTTATGTCTCCACGGACACCATGAGCAGTAGCATTTTCTATTTGTACTCTCTGGACTTTGTCTCACTGAAATGCGTGGATGGGACGTCTGTACATTTTTAGCATCACATGTCTATCTTATCACAAGCTTCATCCACCCTGAATTCCTTTACTTCTACCCTATACTTCATTTACCCCGATGACTCCTGCTTACCCGAACAGGGCGTGTTTCTTTGTGTCACCATGACACTTCTAAATGTTTATTCTTGTACAATAAACACTCTCCTCTTTTTGGACTGGAGAGAGTAAATTCATCCTTCAAGTCACTGTTTATCATCCTAAAAGTCTGTATTTCTATATGTATATGGAAATGTCTTGTCTCATCACATGATGTAGTTTGCATTGGATTTGCTCTTTAGATTGACTACCTGGCCACAAAGGATGCACATTTGTGGACTGCTCATACTGACAGTCTGATTCTCAGTTTCCCAATGTCCTTCCAAAGAAAAAAAAAGTCCTCACTATTGCAAATTGTCCAAAAAATGTGGTCTGATATTAAAATAAAGGAATTCAGATTATAAGCAAAGATGATCAGGATACAAAAGTCAGCTGTCCTGTTCAGAGAGTGTAAGTGGGAAGACAGTTTAGAGCTGGCACTGGCACAGAGCTCTCAGCAATCCCTAACTTAATATGCTGAGTCTGCTGACTTGTATCTGATCCAGCTGAGTAAGGTGAGTTTGTATACTTCAAACTAGTTTGTAAGCTATGATTGCCTGGCACTGGAGTTTTAGAAAAATGATGTTGTCTGCATCTTGAAGCAGCTGGCTCTGTTTGAGTTTTGGAGGTGAGAAGTGTCGAAGAAGTGACAAGGACAGTTATAAATTCTATGCCTTGTCTGCATTTACACTGTTCCCTAGTTTCCCTCCCAAAGCCATCCATAGAAGACAGAGGGCAATTAAAGGGTAGTAACAGGGAATGGATGATAGAACCTGAATAAAGTGTTGATGTGGGGGGGCAGGGCATGGAATGGGGGATGGGTCAGGGAGGTGACTTTGTTTTAGGACTGGCATTTAACTCCAGTTCATCAGAAATTGCTGGCCAATGGTATTCGATATTTAGAAGAAACACTTAGGCTGCCCTTTAGTGTCCCTTTTCTTTTAACAGACCACTTGGAAAGTGCACATGGAATGGCCCTAAGGCTAGGACAAGAGCAGAGTGTGAGTCAGTGAAACATGATGAATGTTTACAGAAATTAAAAGACAGAGCAAGAATCTGTCCAGACAAAGTCTACATGTTCCAAAGAGGATAAGAGATGTTGATTAAGGGATTGCCTCATAGCGGGTGGTGGAAGGAAAAACACTTATAAAAGGAACAAAAACTAAAGAAGAAACAAGGTTAGACCAAGCTTTACCCAGAATCAGCACAAGCTTTACCTGTGGATAAAGCATTTACACATGCTAGATCCCTAAACAGGAAACAGATTGCTACTACGTTTTTTTTCTGAGTTTTTCTCCTTTCTCCTCCTCCCTACACAGTTTTCATTTAAAAAAAAATTTTTTTTTCTAACCTTCAAATAGCTCAAATAAAAATACCTTGAAATGAAAATGATAATCTAATACTTTATTGGAAATAAATAAAATCAATATGTTCCTTATCATGATCTACTCGAAACGGGGTACTCAAATGTTTCTGTCTGATTGCTGGTAAATTTGCATGAAATGATGGGTTTAGCAGAATTCTCATCAAGTCAATTGTTGTCAATAAATATATATTAGGCATTCTGTTAGATTCTGCATATAAAAAGATGATAGGATAATTAATACTGTTTACAGAGGACTCACCAGAGCTAGTTGCTAGACTATGAAGCTTAAAGCTCATATTATCAATACACTCATATTGAAATTCCTCCTGACTTGAGCAATTATTAGTAATCTCAGTCAAAATTATAATAGGACTTTTGACTACATTGTACATTCTTTTTTCTTCCACCCATCTCCATCCCTTTCAACTCCCTAACACCATGTAGGAGAAAAAAAGGATTGACAAGAAAGGGGCAACAATTCATTAGACTACTTCCCGCTGATTAGGGTGGTAAATATCTTGGGGTAAGTTTGATCTTTCCTTTCAGGATATCTAATTTCTTTTTGTCTCTTCATACACGACTACCTGACAAACTGCAACCAGCCAATCAGCACCTTCAATCAGGGTTCTAGCATGTATATATCCTCAGAAAAGTCCCAGAATTCCAAAGGTCACACAATTGGAGAAACTATCTGCAGTGGGCAAAAGCATGCCTCGGCAAGAGCACGAGGCAAATCATACTCAGCTGCTGTGTACAATAGGAAGTAGCCCTGTAACCCTTATCTGGGATTAAAATAAAGACACATTCTTATAATATTTCTGTGTTTTTAAAGAAGCTAGAATTCTCATTACAAAAAACTTACAAAATTTAGCCAAGGATCACTGAATATGCAAAAATAATACTGAAGATTCCTAGAAGTCCTTGGAATATCTTTTAGGAGTTGTGGGGAAAGATCTGATATTTACCGTTCTATTATATTCCAAATCTTAAACATTCCTTGGCTCCACTATTCATAATGACTGATGTTATTTGAAATTCCTATTTAGTCCAGTGGCCCTCAAAACTTAATGCACATAAAATAATAGAGTATATTTAGAAAATAAACTTTTCAAAACAACATCCCAGAGATTCTAACTAAACACATCTAGATTAGGGGTGAGCATCAGGCTGACAAGTTGCATGAGTGATTTTGATACAATTAATCTACAATACTGCTTTGAGAAACATTGCTTTACAGAAGGAGTTCTCCTTAAAATGATCAAATTTTCTTTCTTTTAAAAAGATTCATGTAATTTATTTTGATTGTATTTTCCCCTCCCCCCAGTTCATCCTTGAAACTGCACCTCATCCAATTTCAT
Organism: Apodemus speciosus; assembly: GCA_002335545.1. Taxonomy (NCBI): domain Eukaryota; kingdom Metazoa; phylum Chordata; class Mammalia; order Rodentia; family Muridae; genus Apodemus; species Apodemus speciosus. Next base: position 86,624 of record BDUI01003256.1, on the reverse strand, counting down.
GTTCTTTCTCAAAATAATAACGAAACAAATAAACAAACAAAAGTCTTGGAGGCCCATACTTAAACATAGTAAAAGTAATATATAGAAAACCAGTAGCCAACATCAAACTAAATGGAGAGAAATTTGAAGCAATCCCACTAAAATCAGGGACTAGACAAGGCTGCCCACTCTCTCTCTACCTATTAAATATAGTACTCAAAGTCCTAGCCAAAGCAATTAGACAACAAAAGGAGGTCAAATGGGTTACAAATGGGAAAGGAAGGGGTCAAAATATTGCTATTTGCAGATGACATGACAGTATACTTAAGTGACCTCAAAAATTCCACCAAAGAACTCCTAAACCTGATAAACAACTTTAGCAAAGTGACTGGATATAAAATTAACTCAAGCAAATCAGTAGCCTTCCTCTACTCAAAGGATAAACAGGCAGAAAAAGAAATTAGGGAAATGACACCATGCACAATAGTCACAAATAATATAAAATACCTTGGTGTGACTCTAACAAAGCAAGTGAAAGATCTGTATGACAAGAACTTCAAGTCTCTGAGGAAAGAAATTGGAGAAGATCTCAGAGGATGCAAAGATCTCCCATGCACATGGATTGGCAGGATTAATATAGTAAGTATGGCCAACTTGCTGAAAGCAATTTAGTGATTCAATGCAATCCCCATCAAAATTACAACCCAATTCTTCATAGAGCTAGAAAGAGCAATTTGCAAATTAATCAGGAATAACAACAAACCCAGGATATCACAAACTATTCTCAACAATAAAAGAAATTCTGGTGAAATCACTATCCCTGACCTCAAGCTATATTACCGAGCAGTAGTGATAAAAACTGCATGGTATTGGTACACAGGCAGGGAGGTAGATAAATGGAACAGAACTGAAGACCCAGGAATGAACCCACACACCTATGGTCATTTGATTTAGCACAAAGGAGCTAAAACCATCCAGTGGAAAAAAGACAGCACTTTCAACAAATGGTGCTGGGTTCAACTTGTAATGGTGGTCAGCATGTAGAAGAATACAAATCAGTCCATTCTTATTTGCTTGTACAAAACTCAAGTCCAAGTGGATCAAGGACTTCCACATAAAACCAGATACACTGAAACTAATAGAAGATAAAGTGGGGAAGAACCTCCAGCACATGGGCACAACCGAACAGAACACCAACGGTTTATGCACTAAGATAAAAATTGACAAATGGGACTTCATAATATGCTGTAAGCAAAGCTTCTGTAAGGCAAAGAACACTGTCAAAGGACAAAATAGCACCCAACAGATTGGGAAAAGATCTTTACTAACCCTACATCTGATAGAGCCCTAATATCCAATATACACAAAAAACTCAAGTAGACACCAGAGAGCCAAATAGCCCTATTGAAAATGGGGAACAGAGCTGAACAAAGAATTCTCAACTGAGGAATACTGGATGGCTGAGAAGCACCTAAAGAAATGTTCAATATCTTTAGTCATCATGCAAGTCAAAACAACCCTGAGATTCTACCTCACAACAGCCAGAATGGTTAAGATCAAAAACTCAGGTGACAGCAGATGCTGGCGAGGATGTGGAGAAAGAGGAACATGCCTCCATCATTGGTGAGATTGCAAGCTGGTACAACTACTCTGGAAATCAGTCTGGCAGTTCCTCCGAAAATTGGACATAGTATTACCTGAGGACCCAGCTATACCACTCCTGGGCATATATCCAGAAGATGCTCCAACATGTAGTAAGGACACATACTCCACTATGTTCATAGCAGCCTTATTTATAATAGCCAGAAGTTGGAAAGAACAGAGTTGTCCTTTGACAGAGGAATGGATACAGAAAATGTGGTACATTTACACAATGGATTACTACTCAGCTATTAAAAACAATGACTTCATGAAATTCTTAGACAATGGATGGACCTAGAAAATATCCTGAGTGAGGTAACGAATCACAAAAGAACACATATGGTAAACACTCACTGATAAGTGGATATTAGCCCCCAAACTCAGAATACCCAAGATACAATACACAGACCACATGAAGCTCAAGAAGAAGGAAGACCTATRTGTGCATACTTAGGTCCTTATTAGAAGGGGGAACAAAATACCCATGGGAGTAGATACAGAGACAAACTGTGGAGCAGAGAGTGAAGGAAAGGCCATCCAGAGACTGCCCCACCTGGGTATCTATCCCATATACAGTTGCCAAATCCAGACACTATTGTGGATGCTAACAAGTGCTTACTGACAGGAACCTGATATAGCTCTCTTCTGAGAGGCTCTGACAAGTACAGAGGCGGATGCTTGCAGTCAACCATTGTACTGAGCACATTGTCCCCAATGGAGGAGTTAGAGAAAGGACTGAAGGAGCTGAAGGGGTTTGTAGCCCCATAGGAGGAACAACAATATCAACCAACCAGCCCCCCCCAGAGCTCCCAGGGACTAAACTACCAACCAAAGTGTACRCATGGAGGGACCCATGACTCCAACCTCATATATAGCAGAGAACAGCCTTGTGGGATATCAACGGGAGGAGAGGCCCTTGGTACTGTGAAGGCTAGATGCCCCAGTGTAGGGGAATGCCAGGACTGGGAAGTGGGGAGTGGGTAAGTGTGAGGAGGGAACACACTCATAGAAGAAGGGGGTGGGGGATGGTATAGAGTGTTTTCAGAGGGGAAACCATGAAAGGGAATAACATTTGAAATGTAAATAAAGAAAATGTCTAATAAAAATAATTGTTAAAAACAAACAAACAAAAAACCACCTATTTCTAAAATGTCTTGCTTCTAGCATATTTTTCAAAGCTTATTGATTTATTTTGGAGGTTCTATCTTCTATGAGAGATAAATAGACACCATAAATGGTACATTATTTCAACTATCTTCCTGTGTATTTTTTAGCTACTTGTTCATATTCCAGATGGGACTTATTTTGGTAATTATTTGCAGATGTTGTTTTATTGTCACATTGATTTTGGAAGAAATTTAATAAAACTATTTAGAGATAGTAGATTATATATACTGGCTACTTAATCTAATTATATTTGTGGTCTATTGATTAATATTAATGTAACAAATGTTTAACCACAAATACTAAAGTGGATTTAAATTCTAAAATCCCTGATAAAAGAAAGAAAAAAAACTTGGATTTTTTTAAGTCAGTGAAATTAAACAGAAACAATTTATTAAACAGGCTATTTTAAGACGTTAGTTCTGTCTGAGTGCATGAAGGCAAACCAGTGATGAGCTTCAGCTGGGGAGTCCATGGGAGGGGCCAAGGTGGTTGGGAGCAGGGCAAGAATCTGTCTAATACATCATGTGCTTATGACAGAGATAGCAATCAGCTGAGAAAAAGCCAGATCAATGTACTGACCCGTCGTTGAGAATCCTCTAAACTTAAGGGAGTGCTTCTCCTTGAATGACTCTAGTTTGGGGTGGAGAAGCTGGGAGAGAAACTTGTTCCAGTCTGCTTTGCTAGGATGTGGAAGGGAATCCAAGGAAGGAGGCATGGCCTTCGAGCAATGGGTCAAGAACCAGAAGTACATATCCTCTCGGATCTATTTAAGATTTCCCTAAGTTAATTTAATACTGAAAACTAAGTCCTCTGGTAATCTTAACAACATTTTCATTACCCCAAACCTTTATTTTTAAGAATAATAGCAATATTTTTGAAGCCCACAGTGAGGCCTGCAGAGGATGAGGCCACTTAAGAATGTCCTTCATTAGCACTGCACTTTAAGTTCAAAAGGGAAGTGGGAAAAACAGCTCTTCTCTCTTCCACACCCCACAATTGTACTAGGCTTATCTCTACATTTTCTTCTAGGTCTCATGTCTAGCCAGCAGTATTGGGAGTATTGCTATCTCCCAGTTTATACAGAACAATCTTCTATTCAGTCCCAATGTATTACTTTCTTACCCCTGACATCTTTTCCTTCCACCACTTGTACCTAATGTGCTATACTTTAACTAGCTTTTCTTTGTCCATTTGTTTGAACTCCTTAAGTTTTAGAACAATCTCTTCCAAATAATCCTGTCTCTGGTCACAAAAGTTTCTGTCTAAAACTACATGATTTAGTAAGCAGTAAACAGGGCTGGGATTGAACAGGGNGGAGCAGGGCAAGAATCTGTCTAATACATCATGTGCTTATGACAGAGATAGCAATCAGCTGAGAAAAAGCCAGATCAATGTACTGACCCGTCGTTGAGAATCCTCTAAACTTAAGGGAGTGCTTCTCCTTGAATGACTCTAGTTTGGGGTGGAGAAGCTGGGAGAGAAACTTGTTCCAGTCTGCTTTGCTAGGATGTGGAAGGGAATCCAAGGAAGGAGGCATGGCCTTCGAGCAATGGGTCAAGAACCAGAAGTACATATCCTCTCGGATCTATTTAAGATTTCCCTAAGTTAATTTAATACTGAAAACTAAGTCCTCTGGTAATCTTAACAACATTTTCATTACCCCAAACCTTTATTTTTAAGAATAATAGCAATATTTTTGAAGCCCACAGTGAGGCCTGCAGAGGATGAGGCCACTTAAGAATGTCCTTCATTAGCACTGCACTTTAAGTTCAAAAGGGAAGTGGGAAAAACAGCTCTTCTCTCTTCCACACCCCACAATTGTACTAGGCTTATCTCTACATTTTCTTCTAGGTCTCATGTCTAGCCAGCAGTATTGGGAGTATTGCTATCTCCCAGTTTATACAGAACAATCTTCTATTCATCTCCAATGTATTACTTTCTTACCCCTGACATCTTTTCCTTCCACCACTTGTACCTAATGTGCTATACTTTAACTAGCTTTTCTTTGTCCATTTGTTTGAACTCCTTAAGTTTTAGAACAATCTCTTCCAAATAATCCTGTCTCTGGTCACAAAAGTTTCTGTCTAAAACTACATGATTTAGTAAGCAGTAAACAGGGCTGGGATTGAACAGGGCAATGAAGAGAATAGGGTACCCATACCAGAAAGCCAGTGGGACCTTGACATTTCATTCAGTTTCTGTCATAAATCCACCCCATTCCTATGGCTGCTTAGATGGTATGTARCCAACAGTGAAAAGGATTTGGTTTCTCTTCCTACATTCTGGGTACAAGCTTTCTAGTTTTATCCACCTTCTGTGTGTAATATTAACTAGAGTGAGTCCCAAACCCCAATCAAGTCAAATTGTTATCTACTACAGTAGCTGACTTACAAGTAGACACTGTATTTTTGCTTGTTTGTAAATATAGCTCTGGTACAAAATTCATCAAGTMTTTAGATTGGCAGCATTTAMTGTGAATCTAAGAAATTACAAAACAACAACAAWCCTARTGCCTTAATTTTTTCTAAAATRAATCACTTAATAAGTATGTCCACCCAGAATGAAGGCAGAGAATTATGCATCATATCTGCTGCGCCAAGTAACTCCACAGACAGGAACTTTGAAGAAACACCTTCCAAATTTCAAATTATCTTGCTACCTGGGAAACAAAGAAGAGACCGAGACAATCAAGAACTAGTTCATTTTATTTTTAATTTGAGACACAGAAGACCATCTCACTGTCTCTGTTTAACCTTGAACAAAACTAATAATTGCAAATTCAGAACTCTTTTTGAAAAAAAACTGAGAAACGTGCCTATTTACCTTACAACATTAGGGAGGACTTAATAAGTTCATATGTGCAAAAGCACTTCTTAAACAATGAAACACTGTAGGAACAGAGGTTATTACCACCCTAGTCCTCATTTTTAATTGCATAACAAATTCTTCATCTGTCATATGATTGCTCTGTCACACTGCASTGGTTAGCATATCACAGAAAAGTTATCTAATTAAATGGTAGCTGAAACACCTCTGGTACCAGTGTAATCCAATTACATTTACCAAGTAAAAGAAATTAGCCCGGAAATTTACTCTTCAGCCTGGACAGTTCCCTGTTCYTYGGCCAGTCTTGCAGAGCTGACAAGGTCTTCAGAGATCATTTCTTCCAATACCCTGATTGTTTTTATAAGAAAAATCACTGGAAGCAAGGAGAGGATGGTATAGAGCTAACACTAAGGGCACACTGGAAAGGCATCAGAGAACTGCACAAACTACCCTTTTGCCTACATTAGCAGGCTCATCTCCCCCAGTCCTTTCTTCAGTTTTCTGTCCTTCTAGGTGTCAGTGTCATTTAATAAAAATATTTTCATAGGACTTCATTTCTTACAACTCAGTCTAGGTAATCCCACTCCCCTAACCCCATGAGAGACAACAGGAATGGGGGCAGGTGAGAAATGAAAAAGTAAATACTTGGGAAGTGAGAAAGGAAAGAAAGGAAAGGGTGGCTTGCTGAGCAATCGGGTAGAGAGATGCAGGGACTAAAGGGATGGAATGCTGGGGTGTAGAGCTGATGGCTTCTGATAAATCTGCTTATCTTATATTACTCTGGTGTCACTTATACAGCATGAAGTGGTCCTCAAGACACCTCTTAAGAAGAGGAACGATTAAAGCTTGTGGGTATGCTCTTGTTTGCCTCCTGAATCACTGGATTCATTTTCAGCACAATGACATGTRCTCACATGGATTTAACAACCAGCAAGACATGCTCATGTTTTATTTGCAAAACTAGTACATTGCTATTAGTAGAAAAAATTAAACACATTGAAAATTTGGTTGTGTCCATTGTCTCATTGCTCCTGCATATAGTTCTGAAAATTTGGCAGATATTTCTNCGCCACCACCACCCAGCTACAAAATGATTCTCAATGAATACAGGAAAACTGAAGAAAGTTCTTAAGATAATCATACTATTTTGAAATAAAATAAAATCATCAGTAAGAGAAACTACAGAAAACCTATAGACTCACAGAGACTGAACAACACATCGTTGAATAATGAATGATGGTTCACTCATGGAATCTAGAAAATAAATGGAAAAATTCCTCTTGAATGAAAGAGAGATGATGCCACAAAGCAGAGGGATACAATAGAAGCAGCACCAAGAGGGCAGTTTAGAAATAAAGTATTTATTTTAAAACCAGAGAGGTCTCAGGTACTTAATGTTGCACCACAGGGTGCTAGAAAAACAAGTCCAACCCTAGAGAAGTAGGCAGAAGACAAAATTAATTATCATGGCAAAGACTAGGAAAATGGAAACTAAAACCAACTCAAATCACCAGTGAAACCAAGACTTAATTCATTGGGGCTATAAACAAATAACAAATAAACCTTTAAGCCAAAATATGGAGAAGGAAGTAAAAAGATCCAATTTAAAGAAGACAAAGAGATATTACAACAGATACAATATAATTCAGAAGTGAAAAAAATACAGACATTTCTTTGAAAAGCATTTTATGTGTATGTGTGTGTGCCTTGGTGGCTGCTCCTTGTGTGCTCCTTGGAGACCAGAAGAGGGTACTAGATCCCTGGAGTTACAGGTTGAGAGCTACAGAGTTGCAGATTGTGGGATGCTGGAAACTGAACTCTTGTCCTCTGGAAGRACAGCAAGCACTTTTTAACTTCTGAACTATCCCTCTCAYACTAGGCCACTTCTTAAAATCACATTACACTTAATAGGGATATCTAAAAGAAATGATCAGATTTCTAGGTTCATGTGAATACCAAATTTAAACAAAACCAATATAAATAACTCAAACAGATCTATAACAATCATTGCTAYTGAAACAGCAGTTTAAGTCCCCACCGAATGACAACATCAACAAAAAATGATCAGACCTGGTTTAACATATTGCAGACAGAATGCATCACACCTTAAAAATCCTGTTCAAATTATTTCATATAAAAGGAAAGAGTATTTCTGAACACACTCTACAAAGCCTATATTATACTGATACCAAAACCAGTTAAAGGAAAAACAAACTAAATACATATCTCACTAATGAACATATAGATACAAAGGGTCTCATAAAATACTATTGGGAAGATGGCTCAGTCATCAAGAGCAGTTGCTGCTCCTGCAGAAGACCCAGATTTTGTCTCTGGGACCTGAATGTCATCATACAACCTTCTTTAACTCCAGAGGCAGGGGTTTTATGTACTCTTCTGTCTTCTCCAGGTACCACACCCASAGTGCACTCAKATACATGCAGGCAATGCACTCATATACATAAAATGAAATAAATAAATCTTCTAAAGGAAAACGTTAAGCCACAATTGTGTCATACTTTGCTAATATCAGAAGCCAGACTCCTCAATATCCCAAATTGGACTGAAGGCTTGTTGAGCTCCAGGAATCTCCCAGGCCTTCATCATCAGACAKGGACAGGATAATCTCAAAACCACACCCAACAACTACTTGGTTCYTAGTCTCTCCACTATGSAGAAGTCTATCATTAGACTACTTAGCTAGAGTTGTGTAAGCCAAGCCACTAAATCTCCTTTGTAGTACATATTCATTCTATCCATACAGGCCCTCTGAAGATCCCTGACTAATACAGGAACTGAACAGAGTGTTCTCCAAGAAGAAACATAAATGGCCAGTAAACATTTTAGAAAGCACTCAGCATCCTTAACYGTCAGGAAGATGCAAATTAAAACTCCTTTGATATTCTGTCTCACTCTAGTCATAGTGGCTATCATCAAGGAAACTAAAGGTTACAAATGCAGATAAGGAAAACAGAAGAACTGCTGATCATAGTATAATCTTGTAGAGCAACTATTGATATTAGATTCTCAAAAACCCAAAACTAGAACCATCATATGACACAGCTATATAATTCACAAGCATATACTCAAAGGATACTCTCTTTACCACAGTTACTTGTTTTTCCTGCTTATTGCTGCTTTGTTCATAATAGAAAGGAAATGGTGTCTGCATAGATGTCCACCAATGGATGAAGAGATAATGATTATGTAGCATATATACACAATGGGATTGTATCCTACCTCAAAAGCAGATGAAATTCTCAAAGTTTTAGAAAATACAATGAGTGTAGTATCTTAGATTC
>BDUI01003256.1:32801-47778 GCA_002335545.1 Apodemus speciosus | reverse complement strand
GGTTCCTAAATGCAATCATCTGTATATTGAAGCACAATCCCCTGGAGGAACTTACAAAAAACCACAGATTCCCAGATCCCAAAGAAGATATATGAGACAGATTTTTATTCAAAACAAAGTCTGTGGTAGGATCATATATCTAAATTTTAAACCTCTTTTGCAGGAAACCAGATACACATCTGTCAGTTGAGAAGTGACTATCTAAGACTAGAGTAGTTATGACAGAGGAAGTCAAGTATTAGGGTATAGATGACAGTTTTCTCTAGTGTATTATAAGATTTATAAAAATAATACATCATGTCAGTGTATTAGGAAAAATTAAGAGGCAATAGATGTTGAGTGAGCTGGGTCTCCATGTTTTCCACTTGAACATCAGTCATACTGATATGCATCAGTTGTACCAATGTCTTTACCTTGCAAAGAWTTTTGAYSCTCAAATGAAGGGCACACTTGGAAGAACTCAAGTGGCTTTTGGAATCCTAACTCATAGAAAACATAATTTTTCATGAAGATGTAAAACATACTTTTAAGTAATAATTAGAGACTCCATAGCTTGAGAAGATTGCCTCCCTACTTTGGAAACTTGCAGGAAACCTTCCAGTGTCATGGAAGTTAGTCCCCAGGGGGAAACATTCAGGTCASTTCTGGCTCAGGAGTCTCCCTCCAGGCTCTACTTGYGAAGGGAATGGTATATTTAGCCATAAGGACATACCYTCTACTTCCYAGGGACCACTGGACCACTGCAGGTACCRAGGACAACTGCCATAGACTGCATATTTCAGGAATCTTTTGGACATCCTTGGTTAACAATACAAAAGAGGGATACTTATTCCTGTTTTAGGGTTTTTGTCTGGTAGTTTTTGGCTTTGGGGGTAATGCTGTCAGCCAAGATGAGGAAAATTCATAAAAAGCTATATATGTATCTCTATTCACAGAATTACATGTATTGTATGGTTGGATTTTTGATTGTTGTGTTTTGTTTTTACATGGTCAAAGAAGAGCAACGGCATTCATCTTCTGCTAAGATCTAGGAGTTATGTACTGAATATCGCYGTTCATTCGGGCACAGAAATCTGTATTTGGTGCTGCATTATCAAAATTAAGGCAAAGGAATGTTTTTAAAAGCCAGGGCATTTGAACTGTTACCAGGTGCTTTCTATTGCTGAGCTATAACTGGACAAAGCAGAGTAACTAGAAAATTTCTTTACAAACAGGCAGCATGAAAAGTAAGAGGGAGGAGTTGGGGAGAAGAAAGGGGGAACAATATGGAGGGAGAGAGAGAAATAGAAATAATTCAAGGAATATTTGAAAATGACATATGAAATCATGATATGTTCATTTACAATTGCATGTTCATATGTTTSCACACACACAAAGAGACATGAAGTTATGCTACTTATGATGACAATGGTTAAGTTGTTGACAAAGAGACATGAAGTTATGCTACTTATGATGACAATGGTTAAGTTGTTGTTGGTCAGAGGCATCTAAAACTAAAGAACAGCCTACTGCCGTGGCCCTCSGTGGCCTATCAGAAATTGAAGGTAAGACCCTACTGTTGAAGACACCACACACATTGGAAAAAAGTCTTGAAGGAATCAAGTTGGAACTGCCCTAGACTACACCCTGACGATGAGCTTTCAGAGTACTAGGAGATATGCAAACTACCAAGAGARTAGCAGTCAATAGTCATCACCAACTGTAATCACAAAAATAGCCAGAAAGGCAAAATGTTCCAAATAGCACAATAATATCTTATGGGTAACCACAACTATCTAATTGGACTTAAGGTCCTCTCAATGGGAAGGAATTCAAGACTGAAAAGCTAAATCTGACCTCTGACTGCGGCTGATGAGGCCAATGATCCTGGAAAGGAACCTACTACCAACAATCATTGCCCTAAACCAGCATCATCTTAAGCTTTATTCAAAACACTTATCCCTATGCCCACATTAAGTGTAGCTTTCTTCCTTCATCCTAAGAGCTTCTTGTTATAGATGAGAAGGACCATTACAGAAAGGAACAGCTAGTCAAAAAGGCAGAGAGGTAACCATCCTCAGTTGATGTATTTATATATAATGTTCCAAAAGGATCAAAGAACACTGAAGAAGAGAGAATGAAAAAATTATGAGAACCAGATGACGAGGATATTTGATGGAAGACCATATTTCCTATATATGATAAAAAAGCTACATGCCTGATATCTCAATAGTACATTTGCCTCAACCTTATATAAGACCTGAAAAATGTCAACATCAGCTGACATAACAACGTGGGTGGGGAAGATTCCATAAAGCCCCATACATAGACAAGGGGCTACACAAGTAACTAATGGTTGCTGAGAGAAGGAATATCAATCTATTCCAAGAATTAGCCTGCTGACAAGTGATTGAGTACCAAGTTCAGTTTTGCATACACACACACACACACACACACACACACACACACACACATAAACACTAAATTGACCCATATTTAAGCTTTTATAATATATATAAATATACATATGTTTGTCTGTAAAAGAAAATAATTAAAGCATAAGAGACCTTTGAGAATGAGTAGCAGAGGACACTGGAGGGAATTGGAAGGTGGCAAGGCAGATGTAATGATGTAAATACAGTGCTCATATATGGATTTTCAAAGATTGAATAAAATAATAAAAAATTTAAAATAATGGAAAATTTATTCATTAGAGGAATTACTTATAGTACAAAATTCCATGAATATTATCTGGGACTGTTCTATGCTGACACTTAACAATGCTTATATGATAATGCTTATAAACAAATCTTTCATCTTTCTATGAAGTATATCTCTAGGTCTTTGTTGATCTTAAGGAAGTAACTATTTGGGAGCAGAATAGCTGGACTGTGTAAGATTTTATAAACAGCTCTGAAATCATACTGAGCCTATCCCTGCTTTAAAATCTTTAGAGGAATTTTACAACAGTTACAAAACCACATCTTTAATTATGCTAGTTGTTTGTACTGTTTATACTCTGAAAGGATGAATCAGAAAAACTGTAGTTTTTATGTGTACAAAAATAATTATCCCACAAAACTATTGGTTGCAAAATGTGCTCCTTTCACCACCATGATAATGAGGAACTTACTGCATCTTCAAATGATATCTGTGACCTTTTCTCTCCTTTATTGTCTTCATTAAGATTTAATCTTCTCTTTGTTTTTGAAACTAGCAGATAAATACTATGTATTTTCATGGGTACCACATTCCAGTAAATATATACATGTAGAATGGCTAAATCTAGCTCATTAACAAATAAATCCCTCACATATTTATCATTTTGTGATAAAAGCAGTTAGTAAACCTTCCTTAGTGTATTCTTTTCAGGATACAGTAAATCATCACTAGCTGTGGGTACTTTTGAATTTATTCATCCTAAGTATAATTTGCCATCCTGGCAGCAGTCAACTCCCCATTCATTTTCCCTAAATTCCACATCCTTTTGAACCTACTATCATTCAGTTTGTTTCTGTAAAATAAATCTTTGGGATTTCATAGATAAGCAGTACCATATGATAATGTTCCTTGGGTTTCTGGCTTGATCACTGAAAACAATGTCCCCTGAGTTCATCAATGTTGTCAAAAATGACAAGATTTCACTCTTTTTCATGGATGAACAGTATCCTTTAAGCATTTATACCACATTTTCTCATCCACTTATCCATTTATACACAGTCTGGTTGATTTCATTTAGCTTTGATGAACAGTGAGGAGATTAAACTAGGATTACAAATCTTTATAACATACAGGTTTTAATTTTAAAATTATTTAGATTATAATATTTCCATTTCCTCAAACATTATATACATGTATGCAATTAAATATGTTCATATCCACAAACTCATTACTGTTGTCCATGTTGCTTGGTATGCCCAGTAATGTGTCTGCCTACCAACTTCATGACTTTCCTTTTTTTCTTTTTTAACCTGAAAACTCTCATTAATTTTACACATACATGAATGGGTATGTGGCTAATGGTTGGAACTTTCCATATAACCTTTAGTCATTTCAAAGCCTTTTTTGATAATGCGTATTCATGACCTTTGCCTATTTTTATTGTTTGCATTATTGCTACCGAGTTGACTTCCAAACTTATTTTGGATATCAATCTTTTCCAGATATTTTCTTTTATCTATAGGTTGTCTGTTTGTGTGATTATTTCCTTTATAGCACAAAAAGAATTTTAAGTTGATAGCATCTTATTTGTCTGTGTTTCTTTGCCTGTGTTTTCAAGGTCAAATTAAAATAAATCTTCCCTCTCTAACTAAGAGCAGCTTAAAATTTCCTGTCCTGTTCTTCACCTTTCCTGAAATATTTTGTATGGAGGAGCTCTTTTCTTAACTGTAATACACTTGTAAATTGTTCAACGTATTTCTCTACATTCAAGAGGAAAGATGATCATATACATATATTTGAGAAGAAATTGAAACCTTTAGACCTTTATACTCAATATCTGAAAATATACCTTCCCTGATTTTGTCTTTTGCCTGCCTTTGTTTTATGTGTGATCCTTTGAGCTGTCATTTGATGACAATTCTCCCAGTAACCTCTTATTTCCCTAAGGGCAGGGCCCTATCCACCTAGTGTTTCACAAAACGTACCACCCTACACATTGTCACGGGGCCCACCTCCTCAGATTTCTTGAATGAAGGTGTTCTTTGATCATAAAACTTTTGAAAATAAAATTGACYAACATTTTAACAAGCATCTCCTGAAGAAATTGTTGCAATGATATTACAAATTTGCACTATTTTCTTAATACAGATTTTGCTTCTTTGCCCAAGAACAAGCGTTTGGCTTATGGTATTTCTTTGTTATGTAGGGAATCATTTGAGGAAGTGGTGGTTGAGAACCTTTCTCAGGAGTATCTGTGAAGGTTTGTGCTATGTGGTGATTAAAGCAAGAGCAAGAAACAGAATGGGCAGAAGAAAGAAGGCCTCCCCTGGGTGCTATCTTTTCACACTCGTTGATTGGCCTCCTGAGTGTGTTTAAACTTGGACATGGTCTAGAATCATTCAACAGGATATAGGAGGGCCCTGCTCTTAGTGATCAAGCATGATTAATAAAAGTTGCGTGACAACGTTTCTTGCAGAGAGGTGCCAGAAAGGAACAACTCAGAGCATAGTAGGAGGCTAGAGGCTTCTGTGGTAAAATCCTATAGACTGAGGCTTGCGAAGGAGAGAAAAATGAAAAGAGAAGAGAAGACTTTCAAAGGTGCTCTGGATACGAGCTACAGGCTTGTCTTATGGCATCTATAGATTTGTCCTGAGATAACTGCCCCAAACACTTTTGGTTTTATCTTAGTTTTTTTTTGTTTATCAGTTTGGTTTGGTTTGTTGTTTGGTTTGTGTTTCACTTGTTTGTGAGTTTTTATTGGTGGTGGTGGTTTTTGTTGGTTTTAATTTTTGGCATTATGGGCCTGCAAGTGCTCGATCATTGATCCATATCTCTGACATTTTTTAAATTTTTTTATTGGATATTTTATTTATTTACATTTCAAATGTTATCCTGCTTCCCAGTTTCAGTTTCCCCTCCCCAAACTCCCTATCCCATCCCCCATTCCCCTGCTTCTATGAGGGTGCTCTCCCTTCTACCTATGCACTTCAGCCTGACTGCCCTAGCTGGGGCATTGAGCCTTCACAGAACCAAGGACCTCCCCTCACATCAATGCCAGATAAGACCACTCCCTGCTACATATGTGGATGGAGCAATGTGCCTTTAAAAAAAACTTATTTTTTATTACATTATTTTATTTATTTACATTCCAGATGTTGCATCCCTTCCCACTCCCCACTTCCAGAGCTCTTTTCCATTCCGCATTCCCTTTGCCTCTGAGAGAGTGCTCCTTCATCCACCCACCCACCTTACTCACCCAAAGTTTTGCTARGTTTCCCAGGCTAACCTGGAACCCTCCATGTACTAAAATCAGGCTCTCAAATCATGGACCTCAGACCTCAGCATTCTGAATAACTGTGTGTAGGTTGAATCATCAAGACTTACAGTTTATCTAATTTAAAATATATTTTTTCATATCCATGGAAGGTAGGATAGAGAATGTGGAGAGTAAAAGATTTTGCTTGCCTTGTGCTCCCAAGTGACAAGATTATTTGTTTCCCACTGATACACATCTTCAAGAGAGCCAAGTATACTGGTTATTTGAATAAGACTGTCCCTACTAAGGTATATATACTTGAATATTTGGTTTCCAGTAGATGGACTTCTTAGGAAGAATTAAGAGGTGTGGTTTTGTTGGACAAGGCATATTACTGAGCTTATGAGTGATACTCTCTTCCTGAAGCTTGCAGAGCTGATGTGAGCTCTCGGCCATTGCTTCAGCACTATGCCTGCTGGCCTGCCACTACTGTCCACACTTTCATAGTCCTGGACTAACCCTCTGAAACTATGAGCAAGACATCATTAAATGCTTTCTTCTAAAAGTTGCTTTGGTCGTGGTATATCTTCACAGTAACTGAACAATAACGAAGACACATCTATCATCTACCTGTCACATGTACCGTTTCCTACTTTCTCATTCACAGTTTCCACCCCATCTTTTTTTCTTCTTTCTAGTACTTCTCTGGTTTAGAAGATTAGTCCAAAGTTACATTGCCCATGTAATATTCCTCTTTAAAAATTGCTTCCTTTTCTGCATGCAATGCATGTTTGTATGCATATAAGATAAAAATGTTCATACTTATGCACATTCTAATACATTTTATATGCATACGTTTATATACACATAAACATGCACATCCAAAGGACTGTCAAAATGATTGCCATCAAAGAGAGATGCACTTATTTTGRATTCAGTACTTCTTAAATTTCTCATTTAGACTCTAAACTTTTCTTCCAGCGTTCAAGACTACTGCTGGTTTAACTATAGCCTCTCTGATTGAACTCAATACCATATATACTCAAAGGTGTGTTCATCTCATATCATTTAACACATTCACAAGCCAGAGATGGTATTTTACTGAATGAATTATTCTCCAAATAATTAGGGCATAATCAATCATAGAGTAGTTACTAATTAAGGACTCACTAACTAAATTAGAATTTTCAATATTTTAGCAGCAATCTTATCTAGACTGTGAGAAAATACTAGTTTAAAAAAATCTCTATTATTGCTCATGAAACAATGTCAGAAAAAAAGTCCAAAAGATTGAGTATACTTCTTATCTCTAGAAAATTATGTGGGAACTGTTTTAATTTTGTTGTATAATTTTACACCCTTGTGTCTCATTCACACTGTGGTACTACACATTTTAAAATTCAGAAAAACTCCCTGTTGGCTACAATAGAGAAGACCATATATTTCTTTTTATTTTTTTAACTAAGATTCAAGAAGCCTGGGAGACATCTGGGAGATGTCTCAGGTAGAGAATTTAGAACTTATCTCCTCTATTCTACATGGATGAAATTCTCTCCCTTTATAGGCACTTGTCTCTCCCTTGATTTTGGGTTTCTTACTATTGCTTATACAAAATGGGATCCAAACACCTGTTATTCTAAATCATTTCTATAAATATTAAATGTATTCCTTTGGAATTATTGTTTCTTTTCCTAGAAAGTGTTTAGAACAAAATCTCWACACAAGAATTCAAAAAGCATGTCCTGCACATTGTACTTGAGATCTGTAACACTCATGGATTCTCTTGGGACAATGATTTTTAAATCGTGACTCAAGAGTAGTAGGGTTTTATTCATAAACTGTTTTCTGTCAGAAAATTTACAATTTCAGTCAACTTTTCTGTTTTCTATTTCATAAAACTAATGCTCCAAATAAGATTTTAAATGTGGAAATATTCACAGTAGCAAAATTTTTAAGGAATTGTTTTTATAGTAAAGTCATCTAGATTAGAGTTTAAATGTAAGACACATAGGAATCTTATACTAGCCTTAAATTATTAATGGGATTTTGAACTTTTTTCACAAATTTTTCATCTTCTTAGTGTCCACATTATCTTAAAGTACATTATGGACAGAAAATGATGTCTTTCTTTTCCTAGGGGCATAAATATACTGACTTCCAAGAAAATAGTAAGAATAATAAAAGAAAAAGAGGCTATCAATTTGAGAATAGAGAGATATAGTGGGTGGAGTAGAAGACATGGGTCCTGGGAGTGGCTGGAGGGTGGAAAGAGATGGGAAAATGTAATGTTATTTTAATTTAAATAGAAAGAAGAAGGAAAGTAAGGACTTAGTCCTCCTCTAAGTCCCTCTAAATGCTAGATTGATATTTCGCATTGAAAGCTTGTTAAACAAACAGGCCTGATCCTAGCAAGGATGTAGCTTACTTTGTAGCAGAGATTATTAATTAATATATTTTTTTATATTAACTGGTAACATTTGGTGGCCTGGCTGATTGATCTAGCATTGGCTTATCTTGTATGCTGTGTTAACATTTCAGTACTAAAGAGAAGTGTGGCAATTATCGAACCTGAGAAAGACAGAAAACATTTGGAGTTGTTCTTGGATTTTGTTCATTGTGTCTTAATTCCAGTTTTAAGTGGAACGATATTCATTATAGTACTGTGCTTAGTATTTCTACCTATATTATTTCTCTTGTAATTTTTCCTAGAAACCAATCCCTCCTATTTATTTTGAGGACCTGGTTTATTTATTATCCAACAATAAACAGCACTCTTCCTATTGCTGACAGTGCAATATGCACATATAGTGTGCTCAATACAGTGACTAGAAATGCTGGTTATTACATGTCTGTGTTTAGCCTCTATAGCAAGGGTGATGAATGAATTATCTCAGGTATGTTTGGGCCTAGTACATAGCACATTGTTTTTTATTGAGAATATAGTATCAGGAATGTTTGCATTGAGGAATCAGTTAAATTGAATGACCTCAAGACCTCTTAATTGAAATGATTCTGTGTTGTTACAATCTTTTAAAACAGAATCATGAGTTTTCACATCCTTCAGTGGGAGTTTCATCAGTCTTACAGTAGTCATTAGTATACTATTCTCTGTGTTTTACTCTGAGTACTGGACAAGGGATCCTGGTTTTGCTTCTCAGAAAACAAAAGCCTCTGTTGTGAGTCATCCTCCAAATACAGCTACTTAAAGCAAAGTGATGCTTATCTCAAACCAGCATTTCATTGAATTATAATTCAGAGAATCCCTCTAAGGTGGGTGTGTTTCTTGTGAGTTTGTGCTATGTGCTGCCAAGCATGTTTCTTGAACACATAGCAGTTCTCTGCCTTGAACAGTGCCTATTGATTCTTCCTCTGGTCTCCCAGAACTGCTCAGGATACTTTGATATTTTAAGGCAAGTGTATTTATGCACCAGGCTTAAAAAATAACCCAAATGAGGGAAACAAAGATGAGCTTAGCTTTTTGGGGTCTACTATAATATAATCTGAACAAAGGTGGGCCATGAAGGAGAAATGATACTTAGTGGAAAATGATCTTCTTAAGAATACATTCTTGGACTCAAGATTTTTTTCTGTTATATTAATGGAGTGACCATTTGAGATTATGGCTTGTGTAGAGTTTTTCATACCTAACAAGAATTTATATTTTAAGTTTAAACTCGCATGCTAGTTATCAMAGATATTGTATTAATCACAGAGGTTAAGAACTGGAATCAATCTATCTGTTCATCAACAGTGAAGTGAATAAAGAAATGGACACATCTATAGAGAAATTTTATGAATTTACAAAGTAAAATTAACTTGTGAAATTTTTAGGAAAGGAATAGATCTGGAAGTTATTATGTTAAGTGAAATACATTGGATTCAGAAAGATATACACCCATATTTTCTTCTCATACAGACATATATATATAATATATAATAATATATTTATATATAGTAAATGTATGTGCATTCACAAATTATACCTTGTCTTTGGCTGTTTTGTAGGTTTTTCTTCATTGCACCCTTCTCTACCCTTTTCTTCCACCATTTCAAACCTAATAGTAGATAAGAGAGAAAAGAGGACAGAGAGGAGAGAGATCCCTGAATAAAGTCAAGGGTCAAAAAGGATCAAAGATATCCAAAGACTACTTTCTGCTGATTAGAGGCATAAAGTTCCTTGGGATATGTTTGATCTTCACCGTGAGGATATCTGATTACTTCTCTTTTCTTCTTTGCACATGACTACTTAACAAACCATGAGCAACAGCAACCAACAACGCACCCTGCCTCTCAGAGCCCTAGTATTTATATACTCTGAAAACTCTCCAGAATTCCCAAAGTCACACAATAGCAGAAACTGTCTGTCCTGTCGCTGACTAAACCATGCCTCTGATAAAGCACAAGGCAAATCATAGCTGTAAAGCAGCTGCATATACCCAGAACTGGGATTCATATGTTGTTCATTCTTATAATATTTATGTGTGTTTTTTAAGTAAACAAAATTCCAAATTTGTGACTGGATCTACACAAGGAGCATGTAGCTGTGGGTTATAGAACTAGAGAAGGTACACTGAGAGAGGTAGAAAAGGTCTTAGGTGGGGATGGAATGTGAGTAAATGTAGTAGAAAACATTCAACCTGAGAGTAGAAGATGGTCTGTGGCTAGGAGTGAGGGGGAGAGTGGTGGGCCAGGAAAAGGGAGAGCATTGCCAGAAGATGAAGTAAGAACAAACTATGTGTAAAGTAACATAATGAAACCTGTTATAATGTCTGTTAATTAAAACAACTGGTAATAATTTTAAAAGAATAAGACCAGATTATGGAGAGCAGCACATACTTCAAACACAAACTTCAAAGCAAAAAATGGAAATTAGTGGTAGGTGAATAAGATCATAAAGTGGTGATTTTGAAAAGATGTTGATATCACTATTTATGATTTGACAACCACTACTTATGACATGGATTGAGCAAGTACTGCTTTAAGCTAGACATAAGTAACTACAGATCARTAGAGTTAAGTGTCTTACCTTAAAGACTTTTCAATGTAATATCTTAGTCATTATGGTAATTATAGGCATGAAATAGGAAGGAAACATATGGCATATGACTGAACTTGATATCTTATAGTTGTAAAAGCTAATTCTTTGGGTAGTTTATAGTAAATTTGCTGTGTTCTCTGCACTGAATAATGCATGTGGTCCATGAAGAAGGGAAAAATGAGCTCATGAAACCAAAATGATGATAATTACTACTATTATGAAATTTATCTTGAGGTTTGGAGAATAACAGGACTTCAGTRGCATTTGGAGGGACAAGATTATGTTAAATAATAATTGCTCTTTACCTTAGGTTGAAGTGACATAAAAGAATATAGCTTGTAAATATTTAGGCTCACATCAAATGAAAGATACCACGTGAAAGCAAAATATCATAACAAATAGTCCTAATAGTGTTGGTTGTTATTTAGAAATAAATTTGTTGTCTTGGGTTATTTAGAAAAAATCAGCTGTAGTATAGTAACTCATACATTTGAGCCCTAATATTAGAAGTGTTTCAAGTATTTAAARCTAAAGAGTCTTTAGATGTAAATGAGGCTTCTTTGATTATCACCGGTGACAATACACAAATCTGGCATTTTTTGATTTGAAAAAGTTCTGAGTGTGGAACTTAAACTGTTATAGTTGAAAAGTATATGAACACAAGGAGCAAAGTATTTAATCAAAGTCTCAGAAGTTTTATTTCAAAAGGGATAGGGAAATAGATGGTCCAATAACAGTGTAATGGTATGAAATGCATCGTCTGAAGGAGGATTGCTGGAAGAAGAGGAAAGAGAGTGGGGGAACATGAGGTTGTCTGCCAAGCTGAAATCTAAGTTGTCCAAACCCTTTATTCCAAATAATATACATCAAATTAATCTGGTATGCACTGATGGGACTGCATCAGTGAGTTTTCAGTCCTCAAGTTTAAACAGCCCTGCCCCTGACACCATAAACAGTGCTAGAAAAATGCTAACAAACGTACATGTCTTTGACTTTCTGAATTTTAGTGGCTCTCTGACACTGGACTATCAATTCTAGCTGTTATTGTTTTTCTAATACATCTTTGTGATCCACAGGACCACCAGTGAACATTGATACACTGAAGCAGGCCATGACTRTACTGTGCTACACTAAAGTTTGAGATGAACAATTTATCATAAAGATAAGAAGATGTTTCTTATTTCCTTTTGTTGTCAGAGATCCCATTTTGTGTCACAAATGACCAAACTACATATCTCTTTGTTTTGTCTGTTTTTCTGTCTTTCATTTTTCCAGTATTCACTGATATACTTTCTTTACCCAAATGTTTTGCTTTGAGGACTATACAATATAATACTGTTACCTTGTCAGGCTTCACCAGATAAAGAATTCTAAACTAGAATTTGAGGCTACATAAGATTCATGTATACTGGAATAAGGAATCGCAAGACTTGTGAGGAGTTTGTGGGCAATACTCTTCACCCTTTGTTTACTGTTCCATTTGAGTTATCTTCATTCCTTACAACCATCTTTTCACTGTTTCTCAGTGAACACTGTGGATGTGGAGACTTTGTTCTATTTCTGTACAGTCCCGCGGGACTCAGTTATTAGTGGGTCTGAGGAGGATCTGGCCTGAAAGCAGAATGGATGGGATAAGAGAGCGAGACCAAGCCAAATCCTTGTCAAGGTCTGTTTATTGTAACAAAGGTAGGGGGTTTTAAGCAGTAAGGTGAGGAAACAAAGAAAGGTGATAAATCTGAAACAATCAGGTGAAACATCCTTGGAATGCGAGGGTAAGGAAGGTTGGGCAAAGGTCAGTTTACTGACTAGCTAGTTCCCTCTTGAGGCTCAGGTGAGTAAATATTTAGTCAGTTTACTGTTTAGCCAGTCCTTGGAACAGCAGGTGGAGAAGAATGCTGAATCCATTGCATATGTGACTTAGGAGCACCTGTAAGATGGTAGCACTCTAGCCCCTTAATTTTAGGCATTGTCTCCAACATATTTCCTGTCTAGAAGAGTGGAAGAAACTTTACTCRGCAGTGCCAATACAAGTAAACAATCCTAGCTCTCTATTCAGGCTATGAACAAAGCTCGAATCATAACACATGGCATCAGTAACACTGATGACTCTGGATCCAAGTCTCCTTAAGACAATCATTGAGAATGACCACGTGCTTGCATTGCTGTCCCAGAACCTTTSAATGATATTGCTACCGTGTTCTTGGGAAGCTTTCAAATGCTAAGCCTATACATGAAACTACCTTTATCCTTACTACATGTTCTATCTCTGTCTCAAGTTAAATAAAAAGAAAGAAAACCAGTTGTTTGGAAATTCACAGTAACAAGTTTTAGATAATTAGTTCCTATGTATACTCTTGCATCTAGGAGACTTCAGAAACATTGGTGATTAACAAAAATTCAAAGAAGCAAATCTGCTTTTAACTATATAACAGAATAGAAAGGGAAAGCTTTTAATTAATAAAAAGTTGCTAAACATCAATTTCACTTTCAGCAATTTTCCTGCATATATATTTTTAACCTTTTTTTCTGTCAAATTACAGAAGATTATAAACTTACTGACATACAGCTTTAATGACTACACTGACTTAAGACACATCTTTAGTCACAATTCTGTACCTAAGGATTTGCCCCATAATTCACATGTGTGGCATCTCAAATGATGCGCATTGAATAAGGTCCAGGGGGATTGTGACAAAATAATTCATCTGCATTGTATTGTTGGCTACATGACCATGCATAACTCAAAACTAATTGTATTGCATAGTAAAACAGTTAATTTTATTTTTATTAATATTTTATGCATTCTCATTCTTTCAATCATTTATCCATCCATCAGTCTTTAAAGAAGTAGATTATATTGTGTTGAAGTCTGGAAAGACAGTGATGAAACCATTATATACAGATGTTATTTTTCTTTCTCTAACTGTTCCATATAGTCCCATCTACCATAGTGACATCTCCCTCATTAGATACCCATGTGAAATGATATAAAATATAGAGGATAGAAGAGCCCAGAGGTAGTATCTTAGGGATCAGAGTTGATGCTGAAAGAAAATTAAAGTGCTAATTCATTGACATCAAAGTTTGATAGTAGATGAGTTGYGTTAGTGCTTGCTGACAAAAATATTTTTTGTTCCAACTCGTAAATAAAAAATACAAGCATCAGGCAAGGCTCATCTACTGTTCAGCCAATTGATATTAATTTGTGGGAAGAGCAATGAGGTGTTGTTACTAACATAAGAGAAAGAATATTGGGTTGTGGTGATCAGACCACACTGTATCTTTGTTCCAATAGTTTTCTTATAAATATGTAGTTTCTCCCACTGTTCAATTAAATGTGTTTCTACATCTGGTTGATAACAGTCAAGACAATTAATAGCTAGCATTTTTACTTCTCTACTCCATTTTTCTTGTGTTTTTTACAGACTGGGAAAAGTTCTAAATTGAATCTTATTTAGTTATACCTGTGTGTATGTACACAGATCCTTCTGTTGTAGCATCTTACTAATTCTTAGTGTTTTCAAACTCTTAATACTGTGACAAAATGCACAGATACAAGTGATTTAAAAATCACCAAGAGAGCCCGCCTCACCACTGTGATTTCTCATAGATAAGATTTAATCACCTTAATGATCAGGAACTGTTGGGTGGGCATTACTATAAAATTGTCAATGTTCATAACCCAAGGTAGGAGACACAAACCTGTCTTATACACACATACATCTGTTTTGAAGCTTCCCTGAATGGTTGGTATTWAAAAATGGGATAAGTGTATTTTCATGAAACCCACTCAGTAATCAACGGCTTTCATGGGGGAAAATAAATTAAATTTTAAAAATCTTTTCAGATAAAAACTTCAGTGATCCTACTAACCCTTCAGAGAATGAAAAAACTTTAAGGAAATAAGAATTGTTTAGAGTATTTGAGAAGGCAATTAAAAAATAATGAGTTTAAATTTTGGAAGGCCTTCTTGTAAACATCAATGGCATTCCTCTTCAGGAATGAGGATGTTAAGCCCGAAGAAAACACGGGGGTGCACCCTG
>BDUI01003255.1:71465-85490 GCA_002335545.1 Apodemus speciosus | reverse complement strand
TCTGCTAGTACCACCATTGCTATCAGCATCTTCATTACCTTACTATCCTTCATTAGGATGATGCACATAGTAGGTATTTGACTGGCTCTTTTTACCTAAAGTTGGCTTTGGCTATTAGAAGCTAGGATCTGCAGAAATRGGGGTCATTAAGAGATCAGAATTCAAAGAGGAGTATAGAAATTGGAATAGTAATTGTGAATCTGGAATTACCTGGAAAAGTTTGGGAGTTATAAGAGGTTAGTTGAACTTTCTTGATCATGAAGAATTCTTTGGTATATGAGGGCTGTAGATTCTCACTGATGGGGGTGAGAATCTATAGGAAAAATATCAATGCCATTAAGAATTGAGTTTTAATTTTGTATATGTATTTGAATTCTGAATTTTCAGTTTTTTATACTTTATCATATCTTTTTTATTAGATATTTTCTTTATTTATATTTCAAATGTTATCCCCTTTTCTGGTTTCCCCTCTGAAAACCCCTTACCCTATCCCCCTCTCCCTGGTCACCAACCCACCCACTTCTGCTTCCCTGTCCTGGCATTCCTCTACACTGGGGCATGGAGCCTTCTCAGGACAAAGGACCTCTCCTCACATTGATGTCTGACAAGGCCATCCTCTGATACATATGTGGCTGGAGCCATGGATCACTTCATGTGTACTCTTTGGYTGGTGGTTTAGTCCCTGGGAGCTCTGGGGGTACTGGTTGGTTCATATTGTTGTTCCTCCTATGGAGCTGCAAATCCCTTCAGCTCCTTGGGTCCTTTCTCTAGCTCCTTCATTGGGGACACTGTGCTTAGACCAATGGTTGGCTATGAGCATCCACCTCTGTATTTGCCAGGCACTTGCAGAGCCTCTCAGCTGACAGCTATATCAGGCTCCTGTCAGCAAATACTTGTTGGCATCCACAATAGTGTCAGGGTTTGGTAACTATATGGGATGGATACCCAGGTGGTGAAGTAAGTTTTTGGGTGTTCTTTCCTTCAGTCTTTGCTCCACACTTTGTCTCTGTATTTCCTCCAATGGGTATTTTGTTCCCCCTTATAAGAAGGACCAAAGTATCCAACTTTGTTCTTTCTTCTTCTTGAGCTTCATGTGGTCTATGAATTGTATCTTGGGTATTCCGAGCTTCTGGGCTAATATCTACTTATCAGTGAGTGGATACCATGTGTTCGTTTGTGATTGGGTTACCTCACTCAGGGTGATGTTTTCTAGTTCCATCCATTTGCCTAAGAATTTCATGAATTCATTTTTTTATAGATGAGTAGTATTCCATTGTGTAAATGTACCACAGTTTCTGTATCCATTCCTCGGTTGAGGGACATCTGGATTCTTTCCAGCTTCTGGCTATTATAAATAGGGTTGCTATGAACATAGTGAAACATATGTCCTTATTACATCTTGGAGCATCTTCAATACAAGCCACTTAGCTACATCCTTACCATCTTTCCAAAAATATCTAGGTTTTTCATTCCTTGGGGTTGAAAAATACTGACTGGGGACCCTTGGGGAGCCTGTTGGGTGCAGAGCATGGGTTTGTGTCCCAATCCCACATCTTGGAACCCTCAAGGACAGGATGACCTCTGCTGTCCCTAAAATGGACCAAGAACTTAGGAATCTAGAAAACATGTGCTCTTCCCCAGGTCCCAGAAGCAATGACTTGAAAAGACCCACAAGTAAAGGGAAGCAAGAGCAGTGGAGAGATTGGAGTAGGAGCTGCTAAAAGATAGTTCCTCCTGTAGCAGGCATGGAAGCTGTGCTCCCCACAGGGCTGGGCCTGGGCTTCCCACTATACCTCTGGGTGGCCTCTGTGGACTTCCAGGTCCACCACCAAAAAACATCCATGATAACAAAAACTATTCTCAACAATAAAAGAAGTTCTGGTGGAATCGCCATCCCTGACCTCAAGCTGTACTACAGAGCAATCATAATAAAAACTGTATGGTATTGTCACAGGACAGGCAGGTAGATCAATGAAATAGAACTGAAGACCTAGAAATGAACCCACATACCTATGGTCACTTGATCTTTGACAAAGGAGCTAAAACCATACAGTGGAAAAAAGACAGCATTTTCAACAAATGGTGCTGGCTCAACTGGCTGTCAGCATGTAGAATAATGCAAATCAATCCATTCTTATCTCCCTCAAGTCCAAGCAGATAAAGGACCTCCACATAAAACCAGATATATTGAAACTAACAGAAAAGAAAGTGGTGAAGAGCCTCAAGCACATGGGCACAGGGAAAAGTTCCTGAGCAGAACACCAATAGCTTACGCTCTGAGATCAAGAATTAACAAATGGGACCTTATAAAATTGCAAAGCTTCTGTAAGGCAAAGAATACTGTCAGTAGGACAAAATGGCAGCTGACAGATTGGGAAAGGATCTTTAACAATCCTACATTTGATAGAGGGCTAATATCCAATATATATAAAGAACTCAAGAAGTTAGACTCCAAAGAACGAACTAACCCTATTAAAAATGGGGTACAGAGCTAAACAAAGAATTCTCAAAAGAAGAATACAGAATGGATGAAAAACACTTAAATAAATGTTCAACATCCTTAGTTGAACATTTGCATTCAAGGAAATGCAAATCAAAACAACCCTGAGATTATACCTCAGAATGGCTAAGATCAAAAACTCAGGGGACAGCAGATGCTGGTGAGGATGTGGAGATAGAGGAACACTCCTCCACTGTTGGTGGGATTGCAAGCTGGTACAACTACTCTGGAAATCAGTCTGGCGGTTCCTCAGAAAACTGGACATAGTACTACCTGAGGACACTTTCTATAGCCACTCCTGGGCATATACCCAGAAGATGCTCCAACATGAAATTTTCAGTTTTTTTTAAGAGGATGTAATTGTATCACCAATTAAATGAGTGAGAACAATCTATAAAACTAAAGAGATGCTGTTATTGTGAAATAATGTATGCATGAAATTAGAGCATTTCAGCACTGCACAGTTTTGATGTTATTTCAGATGGTGTGACTGTGAAGGCTGTACTCACATCTCCATTACAGCTCTGTTTTCTTTCATTTCTAGGAAATGTTTCCCTTAACAAAAACTCTAATGCTTTATTTCAGCCTGAAGGGATACATCTCATGCAAGATCTGTTTTTAAATGATTTTTTGAGGTTTTGAGGAAATAAAATATTTTTATTGTAATCTCATTAATTTTGTGTGTGTGTGTGTGTGTGTGTGTGTGTGTGTGTGTGTGTGTGTGTGTGTCGGGAGGAGATAAACACAGATGAACTTTGAAAGTTGAAGCTTACCACCTGCCTATCTCTTAGTGGCTTTGCTCATGAGCTAGGAATAGCTCAGAGAGAAACAGGGCAGACTCAGGAGAAGGCAAATGTAAAAAGGCTAAGACTGGGAGAGAATTCAGGATCATTTTGTCCCACTCCGTGACCCTGAGGAATGGCTGTAAAGTCACTTCATGTCAAATACTTAATAGTATACCTAGCCTCACTCATCAAGCGGCAAACTGGGAGAAATTATCATTCTTCCTCTAACTTTGAGCTAAATGTAAAAAAATTAAATATGACATAAAAGCCAGGTGTGTCAGCATATGCCTACAATTTCAATGCTCTTGAGGCTGAGACAGGAGGATCATGGATTCGAGGTTCACTGGTTTACACAGTTACTTCAAGGTCAGCCTTGGGATATATAGTGATGCTCTGCCTCAAAAATATATTTAAAATATAAAATATTTTTATGATATCTTTTAAAAATAAAATTATATGAATTATGTATAATAAATAGCAATGGTTTCCCAGCCTACATCTTTTAAATTTAAGCCCAATTTCTTTTTTTATTAGATATATTCTTTATTTACATTTCCCCTTTCCTGGTCCCCTCCACACCCCACTCCACCCCACCCCCACCACAGAGGAAATCCCATAAGCCATCTCCACTCCCTCTGTTCCCCAATAACCCCTCTCCTGCTTTCCTGTCTTGGTATTCCCCTACACCGCGGCATTGAGCCTTTCCAGGACCAAGGGCCTCTCCTCCCTTTGATGTCCAACAAGGCAATCCTCTGCTGCCTATGCATCTGGAGCCATGGGTAATACCATGTGTACGATCTGGTTGATGGTTTTGTCCCTGGGAGCTCTGGGAGTATGGGGTGGCTCATATTGTTGTTCCCAATTTCTTAAAGATAAATAGAATTATCCATATTTCCATTTAGTGTATAGTAAAATAAAACCTTAAATCTGATTTAAACTGATGCTTAATATTTTAACATTTTTGTGATGCCAAATAGCATCACAATTGAGTGAGCATTTTCCCAAAATTGGGGAATAGAGAAGGGGACAGTTCTTCTTGTTTCAGACAAACTCAGCTTAGACAAAAGTGAAGAACCCAAGATTCAGGAAGGTTCAGAGTTTGTCCAAAGTCACCCTAAGGTGTATGTTGGTTTTGATGCCCTTTTCATTTTCACTGTGATGTTTCTTCGGGTTTTTACTCTGACACAATTCAAGCACATGCTGAGTACTGTGTCTCATGAACTTGGTTTCTTCTTTCAAAAGTGAGGCTATTTAAAAGTGACTGTTAGGGTGGATGCAGTAAAAATGCTGCTGTTGATATTTGAAACAGTGTCACATCTAGTCTACCTATAAAATTATTATGTACCATGTAATTGACCCAGTTTGAAAAAACAGAAAGAAACATATAAACTGGAATAGGAAAAACCTACACTCTTATTTATTAGAGGCAGTCATTAGATATTATGAAGTGCAATTGGTAGAAACTTTCCAGAGTTAATGTTAAATTCCAGAACTGTTTCCCCATAGGTGGTGATTCCCCAGTCTGTCATTTCATGCTTTTTGGGTGAAGATCAGAGCACTGTTGGTTTAGGGTTATGGAAGGTTACAGAAAATACCATCATAGTGAGAAGAAGACATCTAAAGAGTATGAAGATTATGATCGCAGGTATCAATATTTATGAAGGAGAGAGGGAGGGAGAGAGATGGAGAGTGAGAGAAATTAAAATCAGTTGATACAAAGGAGTTAGATCAGGGTGCAGTTAAGCCGTGTGAAGTCATTTTCACAAACTGAAAGAAAACCTAATTGGCTTAGACAAGGGCTTGGCAAAATTATTCTGTAAAGGGCCAGCAAGTAAATATTTTGGCTTTTGCCAGCATCAGGCCATTGCTCAGATTCCTCAGCCCCGCCTTCGTGGCACACAAGCAGCTGTGGGTAATGCAGAAACCAAGGCCCATGGTTTCTGCGGTCTAGGATGACTTCATTTGTGGTCACCGACAGTTGAATACTAGAAAAGAATTTCCTGCTACTCTTATGTTCACCCATTTAAAAATATAAAATCATTCTTGGTTCACAGAGGGTGCAAAAACAGGTAGAATGCTTGACTCAGTCCAGTATATTGACCAATGGGCATCAAGATCTAGCTTTGGAGAAGTGTTTCTTGGGTCCCAGAAAAATTGGCAGGGATGACCTATTACTATTCTTTCTCCCTAATTTTGTATTTTGTGAAATATCAGTGTTGTCTGTCTTGCTTTAGCTTCTATGGACCTGAGGTCATGACAAGACAGGGAAAGGGGTATGTATGTGATGTTTTTTCTTATATGCCTCATTTCCTGGTCTACAGCAGATTAAACAGAGGGATCATTGCATGATACAGACCCATTACTGAATATGTTTGCTATCACTCCTAGCATGCAGGCAGCTTCTTGTTCTGCAGCACACTGTTTATTCTGGAAAGCTTTGTAAGGTGTATCCACTTCCTAACCATGTCCCTCATGGGTCACCTACTACCCCCATTCTTATTTCAAATCTATGAAGTTTGATTGGTTCCTGACTGTTATTATGACAGCAATGTCACATGCTAATGAAATTGTTTCTTCTATGAAAAACTCCTTTGCATAACATAAAACAGCGCTTAGGAATACCAAGCAAGAAGAAAGAGAAGGAGTTCTAGTTCAAGGCCAAATGGACCCGAGCTACATTGCTCTTCCTGCTTGCCTCCAATTTGAGAGTCGAAAGGGCTGGCCACCAGAGCCACTTGTAAAGTTTGATGTCATGAGGTCAATTATTCTTACAATTTATTGCCAATGGAGAGTATTTATGCATTTTATTAATGGGTTTGCACCCTATAAGTTGAAGTCATTGACTCACGTAGCAGGGCACTTGATATCTTGGCAAGGGAAAGAGGAAAGCTCTGCTGCAATTTGTTGAGCAGTTGCTCCCTCTTTCCCCCCCTTAGCCATGAGGATTTTTGACTTTGACTTTCAAATAAAATAGGTACCTAAGGAGATAAAGGAATTTAGCCAAAAGGTTAAAATATAACTTGAAAGTATAGCTCCTTCTATCCTAGTATCCTTCCATCTAGTGGATGGATAGAGAGAGATACCAATTACTCTTATCTCAGCTAACTTACAAAACACTTATTTCCCTCCAATATATATCTTCTACACACAAATGCCTGCAATGTTCATTCATCCTGCCTTTATCTAAATAGCCAGGATGAAGATCTATTCTCTTAACTGGCCTACCATTTATGATGCAAAACTGGAAGGGACTTCAAAGAAGATACATGTCAATGTTGAGAGACTCAATGGTTGAGAAGTCTTTGTGAAATAGTGCAGGGTGAGCATGGGTGGTGGAGACAGCTGGGCTTTGGAAAACTCTTTGTGTCTGGAGTGTGAGTAGCATACAAGGCAGGCTCCTGAAATTATAAATTTAATTGTCCCCACTACCATCATTACATACATAGTTTGAATATAAGGAAACAAATATACTGGAGTGGGATTGGAGATCTCACTGGTTAGGAACACACATGCCTGGGGCAAGTTTCCTGGTAGTACCTCTTGGCACTATTCCTGCACTAACTAGGGGACCATCTGCGAGACCCTGAAGGTTCCTTTGCCCTACCTTCCTTCTTTGTAAAGTAGAGATCCTAAGGGCAGCACCCTCAGAGCATTACTGTGAAGTCTGAATGAGCTGACTAGTAGGAAGCACTTGGCGTGAAAAATTCTTTTTTTTTTTTTTTTTTTTTTTTTTTTTTTTTTTCGAGACAGGGTTTCTCTTTGTAGCCCTGGCTGTCCTGGATCTCACTCTGTAGACCAGGCTGGCCTTGAACTCAGAAATCCACCTGCCTCTGCCTCCCAAGTGCTGGGATTAAAAGCAGGCAGATTCTTAACAAATGCCACATATGGTTCTTGCACTAAGTGTTGAGTAGACTCAGCAGAACAGGGCTGAGTCTAGATTGTGGGGTTGACCCTAACTCTCTTCTCAGTTTGTTGCAGTCTAGATGTAGAAGGGGACATTGGAGTGCAGAATTAGGACCCATGGTAATACTCTGAAGTTCTATCATTGGAACTTTGAAGAAGCAGCAGCTTTGAGATGATGAGAACCATGAGGTTAAGTTTGGTTTGTAGTAGAGACGTCCCCTCGAAGGCGTACTTAACAGTATGGTCTAAGACCAGACAACCATAACTTCACACCTATTTCTTCCACTGGAATTCATTCTGTGGGAGTCCTTTTCTGATACCATATTCCAGCTGTAACACACACAGAGACACATGTACAAAGGCACACACTTTCAAACACACACAGACACACACTCAGACACACACTTTCAAACACACAGACCCACACTCAGACATACACACATAGACACACAGACACACACATACAGATATACACACAGACACACAGACACACACACACACACACACACACACACACACACACACACACACATTTGTGGAACTCAGCAGAAGTCTCAAGTCTCATTCCTAAATAAGTGTAAAGTGAATCTGCCAGGCATAGAACCAAACAGTTGGTTCTTAGTCCTCACCCTTTGCTGCCTTCTCATCACACAGAATCAATAAGTGATTCCCCAAGGTACATAGGATTGTAAGTTCAGAAAGGGCAGTGTCTGTGTCCCTTGACACCCCCAATGTCCCTTCCACTTGATGGAGCTCACTTTCATGCCACATGCAAACATTAGTATGGTGACCTTTGGCAGATTTTGCATCACACGCTGCCAGCTCTGTTACTGAGCTTGCTGTCATTATGAACACACAAAGACACACACATAGACACACAGAGACACACACACAGAGGCACACACACACACACACACACACACACACACACACACGCTGATGTCAAGCCCTTCCACAGTTTCATGTCTTGCTCTTAGAAGTATTCATGAAAGCTGAATCCTTGGGGGTGGGGGTGAGGTGTTGAGGCCTACGTGTGCTTTGGGTTTCCTCTGGTTTTAAAATGCACATTTAAAGCTAACTGTTTACTCCCTGGCTGCCTCAAAACCAATACAGAATTTCCTACTAAATTGGATGCTTCTTTGCATTAAATATTTTTAATTTTTTCCCTAGCAAATTGAAATACTTGGAACATTGAATTTTTGTATTAATAATATGTATGATAGAAGCTGATAAATGCGAGATTAATGGCCAAAAAGAGACATTTCAGACGGATAATTTAGATTTTTATCATTTATTAATCATAGAAAGTAAACCTGCTGTATAAGTAATTTTAGTTTTATCAAGAAGATAAATTGTCCTGGCTAATGAATGTATAGATATTCTATGCCAAAGGCGTTTGGAGTAATCTGTTAATCATTTAAGTGTGTCAGGGCATATGCTATGTCTTCATAAGGCAATTAAAACACATAACATTCTCCACCGAAATGTGTGTTGGCCTCCACTGCCTAAAGCAAATTAAAATGGCATTTGTCTTAGCCCGTGTTCTACTGGCACAGTATCTACAGGCAGAAAGATGGAAGGCTGTAGACATCGTGGCAAAGAAGGATCACTCAGTCTCCCTTAAGCAGGGCTCACTTGTGAGTCACACCCAGAGTGGAGCTGTGTTAATGAATGAGGACTTTCTGGATCTCAGTGTCCCTGCCGCAGTGGCGGGATTCTTGGCAGAAAGTTTCAAAAGACATCCCCTTCCCGGTGCCTGGAGACCTACATCTGTAGCTCTCATTAGCACTAATGGGGTCTCCCTGAATACAAACCATCCTCTCTGATGGAGGGGCAGGCCCTTCAATAATATTCTTGCCCCATTTATCTGACACGTGAAGAGAGACCCTGAGTTGCATTAGTAGGTCTTGATGGTGAAGGAATGACATCATGCTGATAAAGATTTCTGTTTGCTCTTATACTGAAGGGTCATAATTCCACTTTAGAAACTTTCTTTCAATGAGACTCCATTTTTACATATGAAAATTCCTTTTGTTTTTGTTGTTGTTGTTTTTCCTCACAAACCTACATACAATAGCTGTCCAAAATGGACTCTGCTTGGTTTTCCGACCTCCTCCACCTCAGCACCTGACTCAGCTTCTATATTGCTGGCTTGTACAGTTCTGGCAGAAATTTCCAGGCTTTGTGAGGAAAGTTTTCTCGGTAGAGGGCCTCCAGTGGCCGATGGCACCGGAAGTAGGAAATAGGGGCCCAAGATGTTTTAGAAAGTGATGGCCAAAGCTGTCACTTTAGGAACTGGGCTCTAGGTTCCTAGGGACAATAGGACCCTAGGACAGTGAGAGACATCAGCCTAATTTCTCTCTGGGCTTCCATTGGCCCTAGAGGGCCAGCACTGTTACACTGTTCCGTGTGGAGCATATGAGACATGTATGGATGCACGGATGGATAGAGATGCTTGCTGTAGTTTTGCCCATTTCTCTCACTGGCAATCCTCAGTTTCCTCTTGTGTAGCAGAAGGAAACTATTCCCTCAGACCTAACAGTGTCTTCCTGAGGCATCAAAGAGTTAGAGCCCAGCCAAGACGCACCTCTCCCTCTTCCTCTACACCACAGTCTTCATTTTCTTCGTTAGTCTTGCCTCGTTGGAATTTCTTCAGGGATTTTTTTATCCTCACATAAAACTAGCTTCACTTCCGGGCATGGAGGTTTATACATAGCATTCTGCTCTTTTTTTCCCTTGCCTCGGGGCCCTGAACCTTCTCTTCTGTGAGGAAAGAGAGTGATGGCCACAAGCCGCTGCCTGGGTAGTTGGGACGTGAGAACCTGGCCAGCTCCGGAAGGCTGGCCTGCTCCTGGTTGGTGAACACAGGGCCCCTGCTGAGTAGCGCGTTGATGCCAGCAGATTGCCAGGCAGGATTTCCTGATGTTTGCGATACACAGGTCCATCTCGGCCATATGAATATCCATATTAATATGATGCTAAATGGGGATTCCGAGGCATGACAGGAGAGAGGTCACCAGTGAGCACCAGAGCCCCAGGACTTGAGGAGTGGCAGGCTTGCCTGTGACCGTGGTGATGCGCCAGCAGTGGGGGAAGCTTGGGCTGCAGCTGCCTACATTATTCTTGGTTCCAGCCCAGTGCCCCCTCTCTCCTCTTTCTCATTGAATTTGATG
Organism: Apodemus speciosus; assembly: GCA_002335545.1. Lineage (NCBI taxonomy): Eukaryota > Metazoa > Chordata > Mammalia > Rodentia > Muridae > Apodemus > Apodemus speciosus. The sequence goes on along the minus strand of BDUI01003255.1, from coordinate 75,129 downwards.
CTTTATGGAAGCTGCAACGTCATAAAAATAACACTCTGCTGCATCCTTCACCCCGGGATCTCAAAGCCCTCCATGGACATTAATATTTATCGCTAGGAACCTGGGATGTCGGGTGAGAAATATTACCCCAATTTTACAGATGAGGAACTTGAGATTGGGTGGTTAAGTGACTTGGCAGAAGTCACTCTCTACCTACTGAGTGGTGGGACTATACCCTGGGACAGATCCCAGAAAAGTATGCTGAGCCCTTGCAGAATGAGAGAGTGCCCTTTGTTTAATGGGAGGGAGAGGGAACCTGGGACACATTGGAAAAAGGCAGGGCAGGCGTCTTGTCTCCTCTCTCTGACTTTAGGTTCCCTTTTGCTAGAGTTGAGAGAGCTGACTCTCATGGCCTGTTCCCTTTCTCACTTCTCTGCCAATTAAATCTGCCACGATCCGTGGCTGGCACATAGCAGACAGTTTTTTTTTTTTTCTTTTTAAATAAAACTATCAGCAAGGATGAACAGGCTGCTTGGGAGAAGGGCACCTCTAATGGTCAAAGAAGCGGGGCCTGCCTCTGAAAGACAACCTGAAGACTAAGAAAGCTGAGAGGTAAATAGCGCCCAAATCAAAGGGCTCTTAGAGAGGCATTTAGGGAGGACAAAGCATTAGTGATAGGGCCAGACTTCTAGAACTCTGAGCGTATTTTCATCTTTCATGTGAAATCTCTCCGGAGGAGTTTAACATTCCTCTGTGTAAATATGAGCTCTTTTGTGCCTGGAAAAAATGCTTTGATGGTCTTTGTGGGTGAGGTCTTTATTTTGAAGAGATCTATTTGGTTTGGTAACAGGAAGACAATGCTGCAAGTTTTTTGCTAAGCACTTAGTCCTCTGACTAAGAAAGACATGAACCATTGTTTCTCCATTGCACTCCCACTCTTTGATCAGTAACAAAGCTCCGATACAGGCCTTAGACTAAACACTATGAGGAATATGGGGCCACATGAGCTGCCCTTCTGTTCTTCTGGGGTGGACCCTGAGTTAGTGGGGGCAGGTAGGCATGGGAAGGAAAAATTATGGAGATGTTAGAGGAGCCACTGAGATAGGGACTTTGTGTCAGGGAGACCCTATGAAGGAAGTGGTCTATGCTGAGGAAATGCCACAGTAGCTGGGATGAGGCTGGCTCATTTTACCTAGAACTTTTAGACATTGACCACCTGGTTCTTTTTTGGAGTGGACAAAAGCTGTTCAGAAATGCTTGACCTAGTTGAATACAGTCATGGACTATGGAAATTATAAGAGGCAGCAGGAGTCTCATTCTGTGGATATTAAAACAATGCCTTGGTCATTTACCATACACGCTGGGTATTGTTAGGGAAGATGGGTAAATAATTGTGTTAGTGGCCAAATCACACAATTTTATAATTTCTTGTTTTTTTTTGTTTATTATTGCTGTTTTGATTAGTAGTAGTAGAGTGGTGTCTTCAAATTGAGTCTACCCAGGTTTTGTATCTTACGAGGAATATAAAAAGAGTAGGTTTGGGGCATGAGTCCTGTCTACTAAAGTCTTGACCAGACTGGAGCTATTAGCACTAGGAAGGATTCTCCGGAGGCATCTAGGACTAACAACGAGGTGAAGGAAGCCACACTAATTAGTCATTGAGGCTGTTTTTCTCCTTAAACTCTCTGGAATTCAACCCCTAGTCAGATTGCTGGCCCAAGACAGGATGCTTAAAGATGTCCATATTCTTTCTCTTGGTCCCATCTGAGCTCTGGGCCAACAGTAGGCGGATGCCAGTTTAAAACAACTATTCCAGAAGGATGTGGAGACAAAGGTATCAGAACCAGGAACCAGACAGATCTCCAGGGAGATGACTCAGGAGCTTGAATGTGTCCTCACACCTAAAGCATCCCTCTGCAGATGGTACCATGGATCAGAGTATGTCAGTCCTTGTCACCTGGACTCCTCTTTGAAGGAGAAGTGCAGCTGCATATGATGTTCTGTGTGTTGAGTCTGAGTCCCTACAGGAGGAGAAGGATCTGTTTGCCACTGACCTATGTAAGCCCCAGGGAAGTAGAGAGAGAACAATCTCATGATTTCTAATCCTCTCCCTTGGCTTCTCCTCTGGCCACTCTAGCCCAGTGGAGTGGAAACAGCAAGGCCTCTGCCCATTTGCTCCAATGAATTAAATCAAGTTATCAGGTCAACGCTGGCTCCCGGCCAAGGTGGCTCTCCTTTATCACTGTGAATGAATCCCACCCCTACCCACACCTCTAAAGCAAAAGAGTGGAAATTTGGTCAGTTTGCAAAGAAAGTTTATCATAACTGTCTTAGTCTGTGATCAGAGGTTGTTTTATATTGATTCCCAGGAGGACATTTAACACAGCCTGTAACTCTTCAGTCTTTTTTTTGTCCTATACTTTTTAGAACAAAAAGTGGATATTTGTGGTAGAATAATAACAAGTGCTTCAAGAATTAAAGAAATAATCACATCAGTATTTATTATAATTTCTGGTCTTTGGTAGATATTTTTATGTTGACACCTGTAAAAGAGAGTTGAATATTATTTGACCCTGTTGCTGTTGGCAAGGTGACTTACAGAAGGAGGAATTTATTTAAGCTTACAGTTTCAAAGACATACGTGTCTAGCAAGGCAGGGAGGAAAGGCAGCAGGCAGACATGTGGTCAGAGCAGGAAGCCAAAAATTCACATCTTCACTGGTAAATACAAAACAGAGTGAACTAGAAGAAGGTTGGGGCAATGAGCTTTCCATGCCCATTTCTAGTGACACACATCCTCCAATAAGGCTTTACCTCATTAATCTCCCCAAAGAGTCTTAACAATTAAGGACCAAGTATTCAAATATTAGAGGACATGTCTCACTCAAATCACCATGAGTGCCCTGCAGCCCTCACAGGCAGAATCTGCAATGGATTAATTCATGTACAATGTTGGCCTGCTCTACCTGACATAAAGTAAATACTCAGCTGGTGTTACTTGGTACATATTCATTTCCACAATTTTTTAAAATTAATATAAGGATTTTCAAGAAAGACCTTATGAAATATTCACAATTCCCTCTCACCAGTTAAACTTCTTTGTTAGATCTTCATTTTCATTTAGTGAGTGTGCATGCGTGCACACGCAGGTCAGAGGACAGACAGCCCATGGAAGTTGGATCTCTCCTTCCACCACGTGGATCCCAAGAATTAAATTCAGGTTTTCAGGTTTGGTAGCAAATACTTTTACCTGCCAAGCCATCGTGTAGGCCCTCCTCATTCCTCAATCCCTTATTAAGAAGAAATATTTCATTTAAAAAAGGTCAAGGACAGTGTCTTTTGCCTTACAGAAACTTTGCAATTTTATGAGGTCCCATTTGTCTATTCTTGATCTTAGAGCATATGCTATTGGTGTTCTGTTCAGGAACTTTCCCTCTGAGCCAATGTCCTCAAGGGTCTTCCCCAGTTTCTTTTCTTGTAATTTTAGTGTGTCTGGTTTTATGTGGAGATCCTTGATCCACTTGGAGTTGAGATTAGTACAAGGAGATAAGAGTGGATCAATTCTCATTCTTCTGCATGTTGACCTCCAGTTGAGCCAGCACCATCTGTTGAAAAGGCTATCTTTTTTCCACTGGATGTTTTCAGCTCCTTTGTCAAAGATCAATTGGCCACAGATGTGTGGGTTC
>BDUI01003255.1:41368-60144 GCA_002335545.1 Apodemus speciosus | reverse complement strand
CAGAGTTGTATCACTTTGTGATTTCTTCATTGTTTCTACTTCCATTTTTAGATCCTGGATGGTTTTGTTCAGATCCTTCACTTGTTTGTTTGTGTTTTCCTGGAATTCTTTAAGGGATTTTTGTGTTTCCTCTTTAAGGGCTTTTACTTGTTGACCCATGTTCTCCTGTATTTCTTTAAGGGAGTTACTTATGTCTTTGTTGAAGTCTTCTACCAGCATCATGAGATGCGATTTTAAATCCAACTCTTGCTTTTCTGGTATGTTGGGGTATCTGGGACTTCTGTGGTGGGAGAACTGGGTTCTGATATTGCCAAGTAGCCTTGGTTTCTGTTGGTAGGGTTCTTGTGCATGCCTTTTGCCATCTGGTTATCTCTGGTGTTAGTTGGTCTTGCTGTCTCTGGCTGGAGCTTGTTCTTCTTGTGGGCCTGTAAGCCTGTGTCTGTACTCCTGGGAGACCAACTCTCTTCTGGCAGGGTCTGTGCACAGAAGGACATGAAGCTGCCTGGCTTCCTGGTGTAAATGGTGCCTGGAAGACTCCTTTCCCATCTGCTCCACTGAGCTTGTGCCCTGTGTGCTCCTAGTTGTTCCCCTCTGGAGAGAAGGTGGAGATGTCACCTCCAAGCTCAGAAGTGAAAGAACTGCTGGGAGATCACTCTTTCCAGGCAGGCCGTGTACAGAAGGCTGTGGAACTGCCTGGCTCCCTGGTGCAAATGGCAGCCAGAAGACTCCTGTTCCAGTTACTCCCCAAAATTCCTCTTTTATAAATCCCCATTGACTCACATTGCTCTATTTTCTGAGGCACCAGTTGTGATGAAAGGCATTTCATTGATGCTGCTAAGTCCTGCTGGAATCCTGTCTGAGCCCTGTTTCCATGGGACACCACATTGATCCATTCATGTTTGACTTACCTTCTCTAGAAAGAATTCTCAAGTTTTAAGAAACTGAGCCATTAATTGTGTTGACTGAAGGAAAGTCCCCATGCAGATCACATTAGCTATGATGACTGAAGAAAACTGATGAAAATGGGGGCAAAAAAGTACTGTCTAGAGTAGAGCAGAAGAACAGAGATTTGAAATGGCCTGTAGTGCTAGAAGAGGAACTTGGAACAGAGAATGGAGATCATGGAATAGGTATATGTGGGTTTGTGCTAGAGCAACATCCTACTCAATGACAGAGAGAGAGAGAGAGAGAGAGAGAGAGAAAGAGAAAGAGAAAGAGAGAAAGAAAGAAAGAAAGAAAGAAAGAAAGAAAGAGAAAGAGAAAGACTGCCATTAAAGTGGCTGGAATGATGAATGGATTAGGGCATGACTTACTGCAGAGAGAGATTGAAGCAATACCACATAGATAGCCCAGAGAAAAAAATGGCAAAAGGAAAGGGAAATTGCTTAACACTGAGACACTGTTACATGAATAACATTCATCTGGAGGCTTGAGCACATCAAAAGATGAGCTTAGTATAGTCTGAAAGATCTGTATTTTCTCATTTACCTACTAAGTTCAATGGTGATGAACYAGAAAATGCAGGAACTGAAGTGTGAAGTCTAAAGAGTTGGAGAAAATGTTTGAAGCATTTGTGATCCCTCCAAGGAATGATATTAACTCACTGCTCTGTGTGATTAGGGGTGACAATAAGTATGGCCAAATGTGTGCCTCTGTGTATCTTCATAAATGGAAATTTGGGTGGTGTCTTAGCTTTCTGGTATCCTGGGATTGCCCCACTTCTCTTGCTTGGGTAACTGCTGGATACCCTGCTGATTGAAAGGGAATCATTTCAAATCCCAAGTCAGTTGTTGTAGTGTGAGGGTTTTATATCCTGCTGTYTGCGGGGGGTTCAAATCCTTACTATGTACAATTAATATAATTGTACATCAACATCACCATTAATTGAAGCCTTTGTCTTCTGAAGCAATCGTCTCTTCACAGATAATCCCTCACTCACATCACAGTATTTTCTCTGCAGAAGAAATGAAGGTTTAGTGAGGTAAGGAACTCGCCTCGGTGCACTGAGCTGGTGCATGGAACTGAGGTCTTCTGGCTCAGTACACATTCTTGGAACTAGGGTGATTCTTTCCGTGCAAGAGTTAGGATGTAGGCGCTTGCTGAGTCATCATCTGCTACCCAGGGAAATTAGGCAGCAGTGACCCTGCAGCCTCTGAGCCATTCCCCTGAGGACTTCTGGGCCTGGCAGGGCTTAAACTACATGTCTGTTTAGAGAAGTTTCCCTCTTCTCACTGAGCATTGCCCAGGACGGGCAGAGGACAAGTGCAAATAAGGAAGTGTCCTTGGCTGTCATGTGTGCTGCCTGCATAGAGGTTTGAGGACTCTTGTCCACTTGAAAGATTTCTTTGGATGTTGCACAAGTGGCCTTCCCGCTGCTACAGAAGTGGAGTGTACATTCCAGTGACCAGCCTTGCCAATTAACTGGGTGGCTTATGCTCTTGTGGAACACTATGTCACTGTGTGTCATTTTGAGATGTGCCCAGTGCTCTTAAGGCTCAGAGGTTCCGCTAACTGAACTCAGTATGTGTGATGCCTGCAACATCTCAGAGTGGTTGCCTGTGCTTTAGTTTAAATGTCGTGGTCCACGTTCAGGCTTCAAGATGCCCTTTTCTGGACGAATGAAACCTGAAAATGCTTGTTGAATAAAAGGGAAGTGTGAGTTCTTCGCTAAAACAATCCAAATGGCTATTCTGACCCCACATCAGGCTTTTTGGGAAGCTACTATGATTTTGACTAATGATGTTTTATTTCTAACACTCTGATCTGTGCTTGCAGGCATAGGGGTGGTTCTTTTGAGAGACTCCTCACAGTACAGCTCAGATTAGAATCTAGACCTGAAGGTCTTTTAAAAGAGGACAGCATTGTTAGGGAATGGTGGACTGAGGGGACAAAGAAATATCTAATTTGGCTTCTGTGTGAGTCAAGGAAATCTGCAGATGAGGCGAGTGGGGGCTCAGTAAAGGTAGGGGGAGGTTTTATTGAATCCAACTGTCATCTTGCTCAGAAGAGCTTCAGCATTTGTGGTAGTTTACCACAACTAAATGAGGTAGTTGATGTCCCTTAGAATGCAATTGGGGTTATGTGCCGATCCATTTGGCACAGTCAAGCTAAAGACTGTGTCCATATTCATTGATCCCAGAATCAAAAATGTCAGATCATTGTCCTAGAAGTGAGGCTTCTTTCATATGTAACCCCTCTCTGTTCCTGAGTGGTATAAGGGGTAGAAGAGGGTGAAAAAGTAAACAAAAGGCTATTAAAGTCTCAACTTCCTAGCTTAGCTTGTTTAAGATAAATTAGCAATCGTAACCAGCATTAGCATAAAAATCTTTACTGCATTAATTGTTCAACRTATTTAATTCTTGTCATTTTTATCACTAGCCTCATTTTGCAAATAGATAAACCCAATTTCATAGTTTACAGCTTGGCAAACTACTACCAGATGAATCACTGAGGGTGAGCTGGGGGACAGTGCGTAGGAAGGTATTGAAATGACGTCATTACGTGTCATAGAAAGGTCGTATTTGAACTGTCAGGAGAAAGGCATCTTGTATTGACAGAGGACAGCTAAGCGAAGACAGGTTTATAAAATGCATTATACCTCTAGTGAGTGTCTTGCAATCTATTGGGAACCCACAGTAACATGGAGAGGAAAAGCAGGAACTAAAAGGGCACCATTGTCAGAGTGACAAAATCTTTTGAGTGCATAGAATTCTCATCATTTCTCTTTTCACTTGGGCATAAGAGCACTTGAAGGGGTTGAGCAAAATGAGTCAGGGAAGGTGACGGTGGACCATCAGGGCTGTGCTTTTAGGGAGATTAACTTGGCAGCAGTATATTGGATGGAGTCAGGGACAGGGTGCATAGGGGAGCAAGAGACAACAGGATGAGATGGTCCTCTGGACTTCTGGATTGATTTGCACATACTTTAGATGAAAGGAAAAGTCATCTCCTGGCTCAGAAGAGAGGATCAAGGTGGGAGAGGATGGGAAGCAAATGTTCCTGTGTATTAACCTCACTTAGAGCAGATTGGGAAGTCATGAGTGGCAAAGACCAAAACTTTGGAGATCATTTCATATGTATGAATGATGTTAATGAAAGTTACTTATTTATTGCTCATGGACAATGTAAATGAAAGTTACCAAAATTTTCAAAGAGAAAGAGCTTTGCTAATAGGGACATAACATAGGATAACAAAGAAAAACACTGACTAACAAGTCATGAGTGCTATGGACTTCATATGTTTGTGCTCTTTAGAATCATGACCCCAGGGGCATCTTTTATTCTTATCTATATTTGAACTAAAATTAGAGAGGCTAATTTATATTCCCACAGGACATACCTGAGTTTATCTATACTCTGTCATGATATTTAAACAAATTCATTTATTTTTCCAGAAGGATGATTTTAGAGTACAGGGTCATTAAGATGTTTGACATTAGAAAGAAGACATGAACCAAGGTTTTCTTTCACTCTGTTTTCAGTGACATTTGTGTCTTGGATCTACTGCATGGATTCTTTTGTTTCCCTCTGAACCACACAGAACACAGGAAGAAGCCAGGAGCTTAAGGAATAGAAGTAGCATGCAATTTATGGAGTCAAGGATTTTCCAGTGTACTTTAAATTTTAATGGCCAGTGATGGAGACCTCAAGAGACTGAAACATATTGGAGTGTTGGACTTCAACTGTCCTTTGTTTTCCACATGAATCTGCTCATGCTGGGCCATGGAGGAAATGTGCAGGCAGGGCAGGTGACTGTTTGAAGTAGATTTTCCCCCTTCTAACATACGCATGTTTTCTACTGGAGTAGCTGGGTGTGAACATTTTTAATATTATGAATCCATGAGTGTTAATAAAAAAGCCAGCTGAACACATATCGGCCTCCTGGGAGATCAGGCTTTGGAATGCTGAGTGGGTTTGGTGTATGATAAAACTTGAAGAAATCTTTTTTAGAGATTTAAAAAAGACATTTGCTTATCTGGAGTCCAGATGGCAAGTACTGATGATGAATAGTCAACTTCACAAGTGAGTAAAACCATGGCTAATGGAAAAGGAGTCCAACTGTCTATTTGATAAAAACACTCACATGATGTGAAGAAAGAGGAGAGAATACAGAATAAACTTGTAAAGATGCAATATCAAGTAATATTTAACACCCCAATTCATTGTTAAGAGAGTCTGGCTTTTGGTGAGATGCTTCCTTATGAGCTCTCTCTCTCTCTCTGTCTCTCTGTCTCTCTGTCTCTCTCTCTCTCTCTCTCTCTCTCTCATCTGTGTTCATGTGCATGTGTGTGTAAACATGTATGTAGGTGGCATTAGAGGCTAAAATAGGGTATAGCATTCCCTGATAGTGTAGTTATAGGTGGTTGTGAGTTGTCTGATATAGGTGTATGAACTAGACTCTGGCCCTCTGCAAAAGCAGCAAGCGCTCTTAACTTTAGCTCAGTCTTTCTTTTCTCCAGCCTTCCCTTCTTATAGCTTTTTATTCCACAACCACCCATATCTGAAAGTAAAAATTCACCTTGCCACATTTGCATATTATACTTTGAGGTCCATCCATGCGTGTGCTTTAAGGTGTATCTTTCAACTCTTTGAAACTGTATCACAAAATTCATGTCCATAGACCATACGCAGTTCTGAAGAGAGGTCTCTGTAATTTTTTTTCTCATTTAGGTTCTCTAAAGGGTTTGTAACCCTCCACAGGCAGAGAACCACTGGGTTAATGGAAGGTAGCCCTATCAGTCAGGATTCTGGCAGGTAACAGATGGCACACTCAAATGGGGTTAGAGTTTAATGAAGAGACCATTTTCAAAAGTATGGGGAAGGATGAAGGAAATCAACAAGTGGTGTCTCCCCTCAGGCTGACAACAGAGGAGACTGGAGATGGCAGAGGAACAAACTGGTTTTGTGTCCAGAGAGCTATAGCTATTGCCAGCAAAGAGGGTGCATTTCAAGAATATAGGTTTTGATGGAGGAAATGATTTCTCTCTCAACCATGCTCAGCAGAGAAGGCATGGGAAGGGGCAGAAGTGCCTGTGTTATTGTCTTATTGGCCTTGACTCTATTGTTAGTGCCTTCCTATGTTTCAGACTCCTCAAAGGTCAGGCTCTGGAAGCACAGATGGTAGAGGAGGGTACAGCCAGGGTCCGAGGAACTGTAGAGAATGCCCTACATGGCTACATTAGCTGGCACATTTTGGTATAAACCCAATGTTTGCTCCCCTCCTGCCAGTGGGGACCGCAGCCAAGTTCTGCCACAATAACGTGCTCAGTTTAGAAACAGAACCTGGAGTAACGCAAATGCTGCTTTATAGTTTTCCAACCTTTGGCTCTGTGAGATTATTCTAGTTCAGATATATAACCATTTGAGGCTCAGCAGTTTAAAATTAATTTCATGTTAAGGCCATTGTTATAGATGTTGGGATCATTTTAGATGCCATGGGGACCATTTTTTTTGCTCCAAAATGCTGGAGATGCAAAGAAGGCAGAGTGGTTTCTTCACACCTGTGGACCAAAGCGTTCCGAGTGGAACAGAACGTGCACCTGGCATTATTTCAGCTAGAGGCTTGAATTTGTAAACTCTGGTATTGCATTAACTCATTGTATGGAGTTCATCRTTGCAATTAGACTGCTTTTTAAGTTTATTAGTGGACTCACTAATGTMCTCTTAAAAGGCTTTATCTGGAAGGCAGTCAATATCCAAAGCCAATAGAACTGAAGAGCTTTGCCACATGCTCATTCCCTGAAAATCGTGTTATCAATTTTCATGTGACTGTTAATCAATTAGACTGACAGAGAGATGATTTGAAGTCAATTTTCTGTTTATTGCTAAATTAGCATTTGATCACATGCACTCATTTTGAGTTTTAAAATGGCTCTGAATTCTTTTGTTCGGAGCAGAATGTAGGAGAAGTCAATGACTGGAATGATCCTTTGTGATTTCAAAAAATATTTGCATATCAAGATGCAAGATTTAAAAGTAAGTTTTTCAAAGGATGGCATCTCCACTATACAGCTGAGCTGCCATAGCTAGCAGGTGAAAACTGATCGTGCGAAATGTCATACACAAGGCAAATGTACTTAGTCAGAGGGAAGTCAGAGAAGTGAGCCACATGTCCAATGCATTGTGGTTGGTTAGATTGTACTTCCAGAAAGGAGCAGAAACCCAGTCATTCAAGCCAAAGGAGTATGCCACAGATAGACTCTCCTTAGAATACGATGTAAAGATCTAGTCATTATGTGTCATGCTATCTCATGCCCAAATTATTGCTTAGATATTGACAGCATCACTAGGAATGGAATGAATGACTTGGCCATGATGTAGTGATGGGACTTGGAACCTGGTGAAGATGTGGTAGTGGTAGTTATCTCCTTACTGAAGTCTTGCTGGAGTCCCTCACACTTTGCAGAGCGTCTTTGGGAAAGAAACTTCTGTCAGCCACTGGAGAACTTGCTGTAGGCTGCTCTTTGTTTTGGCATAGACTTCCCAATTTAAAATAAATAAACCAAGTCTGCTCTATATGACTAGATACTAATATGAGTCTCTCTCTAGTTGTTATCCCCCCTCTTTCAAAGGAAGGGAAACTGTGTTGAAATGGTTTACACACCACCAAGGGTACGTTTTGTCCAACTTCAAAGAAGTGAAGCCTACATAATGCTAAAATTTCTAACTCAGAGCATGAGGTCAAATTGACCTCTCTTTGTAGTTTAAGAATTGACTCATGTTTAGGCTTTTTTCCTCATCTGAAAAACAAAAGATTAAGCAAGATGACTCTAAGGATTTCTGTACCCTTAAATATTCAACTTTGAGAATTACTCGGGGAGGGGGTGATGCCTCTCAAACATAGAATATGACACCATATCCCAATTATAAATCAAATAGTAGGGAATCTGGATTGCAGACATTATATTTCTCATAAGAACTTCAAGCCCTTGAAATTGTGTATTTTCAATTACTCAGCAGTGTAATTGAATCACTAAAGTATGGCTCCTTAATTTATGTGGATAGTAGGTAGATAAACTTACTATCACAAGTGTTGCACATTTAGCTTTTCTCCCTCTAAGACACACTTCCAATTGAAGTGTGGAATAAATTACCGTGGATTTGTGATGATTCACAGTTATGGAGGCAATGTTGTTAAAGTACAGGATGGCAGACTGCATTTTGTCCATATATCTGGACAAGTGATGCTGAGTTTAAATTACTTATGATCATACTTAATGGTGGGCCAGCACATGCACTGTTGTCTTTTCTGTGTGTGTAATTAAATTGTGTAAGACAAGACCTCACTGTGGCTCTTAGCTATTAAATCTCAGTGGTGACATGAGGTGAGGCTGCTGGTGCTCTGTGAGGGAAATACCAAGTCTTAGGAGTGAAGGGAGAGGATTCGCTCGCTTCTCCATACATCAGCTGTTCGATTTGAGTTCTGAATGCCTGTTTAAGTGTAGTGTCTGGAGTGCACTAGCAAGGTTTAATAGAATTAGTGTAGAGCTGAGTCCATTGTGGGAGACAGCCATTTGCCTTCATAAACACTAGAGGAGTTAGGGGAGCACTGAAAGAATGTGTGTGTGTGTGTGTGTGTGTGTGTGTGTGTGTGTGTAGAAAGAGAGAGAGAGAGAGAGAGAGAGAGAGAGAGAGAGAGAGAGAGAGAGAGAGCAAAAGGAGAGATTCCTCCTACTGCATACACTACCGAGATCCCAATAGGAATGTTTCGCTCCGGTAGAGTACTGGGAATGTTGCTAAGATGGAGGATGTTGTTTATCTAGATTTAGTTGAAAGAGAGAATCAGAATCATAAGTTGCTTCCAAATAACCTTGGAGGGTTAGCGCTCAGGAGAGGCAATTACTCTAGCTCCTGTCCCTGAACTGTAAATATCACTTACAGACATTGGTTCCAAACCTGAGTTAATTGCCTTGGCTCCCGAGGGGATCCTGGGTTAGAGGGAATGGGTGCTATTGATTTTGTCTATTTAAAGAAAGTTTAGGCAACCTCTACTGCACCCGGGTCAGTTCTCTGTTATCTGGGCACCCTTTGAGTTACAGCAGTCTCGTCTAGAGGTTACAGAGACACCCAGATTCAGTTTTACTGAGGAGACAGCAGTAATCCTGAGAGAATTAAACCCAGGGCAGCCACAGCCCCCCCCCCATGTTGGTTTTCTCTACAAGGTCACAACATTCTTTTGGCCATCCAGTTAGGTAGAGGCGAACTGTACAAAGAAACTCTATTTTCAAAGCAAGTGGAGCCATCCAAAGCCAGTCCATTGTCACCTTGCAAGACCATGTGTTCTGGTACAAAACTATGGTGGTAGTGTCCAGTCTGATTTTGTTCAGGGCCATCATGTAGATAGAAGTAGCCTGAATCATTCTAGATTTATAGGTCAACGCAGAATTTTTGTCTATTTTGTACGAGGCACCATACAAGGCTCTGGGGGTTATGGAGTGAATCAGTCATGACTTTGGGTTCTTTGAGTTCTTTAGGACCTAGTGGTGTTGACGGGTCAGCTAAGTGGATAAAGGAGCTGTAGTGTGGTAGATGGCATTGGCTCAGAAGGATCCTGGGTTATTGAGTCTGGGAACTATTCATTTTTGTCTATTTCAGGAAGGTTTAGGCAACCTCCACTGCACCTGGGCCAGTCTCTCTGTTTGTCCAGTACTCTTTGAATTATGACAAGTACTCATTGATTGCAAGCACACACACACACACACACACACACACACACACACACACACACACACACACCACATATACAAAGAAGAGGCACATAGGTGGTTTGACAAGTTCACCGAGGTACAAACCCAGGCAAGCCCACCATACATGTGTACATATGTATGATTTTCTTACGTGTCTTTGCAAAATCTGTCAGGAACTTGAGGATGGATGTAGGCATACAGTTAGGGGGGCCCCTGCTTCTCTGCTTGTAATAGAGCAATACGTAAGAAATAAAGTCATAATGGACAGGTTTCTTTCAGAGATATGGCTGTAAATAAGCTGGAGGTCATGTGCCCTCTCTTAGGTCATGGCTGCAGAAACATGAAAGCAGTCGAACAAAAATAACCCAAGAAACATGGTCCACTTGATTGTAGTTAATGAAGCTTCCATTTTCCATTTTTACTTTGGGCACCACTCCCTGAAAATGACCAAAGATAAATGCAATCTAACAATAGCAGCGGTTGCAACTTTTCAACAAGCATCTCCCATGTGGGGCCACTTCTACCATCAACCACATAATAGTCAGCATCAAGAAACGAAGGCTGGAGGTTATGTCTAATCATGAAGGTTAGCACATGGCAGCACCAGAGATCCAAAGTAGACTCTTGGATTCTCAGGGCTATTTGGCTGCTAAGCAATGATGCTTATAAAGGAGTGCCAGTGCTTCCCAAGTGTCTTATCCACTCTTTAGGATGAGGACTGTCTTTTGGAAAATTAATATCTCCATAATACATAATCTCTCTTGGCTTCTTCAGAAATTCTTTGAGACAATGACACATGCAGAACACTAGCTAATAAGATAAGAAATATTAATAGTCTCAAATAAGCTTCCATGCTTACTGCATACCTGACATTGGTATAAGTGCCTTCTAATGAGATTTCTTTTCAAACACGTGTAAAGATGCTACCGTAAGTTTTATAAACTGTATTAAAGTGAAGTTTACAGCTCAGTGGAGATTTTTGTCTGTGTAAACTATTTCCAACAGCCTTGAAACTTCTGCAGTGCCCTTTTAAAGTCAATAGCGTATGTAAGAGATTATTTCTATTATTATCAGTGACTTTTGCCTGCTATTGTACTATATAAGTGGACTCAGCAGTATTGATCTTTAATATCTGTTTTCTTTGACTCCTTAAGAGACATCTGTAAGACATTGCCATGGTTTTCATGAGTCAGTGTCTGTTTACTCTTTTCCTGTGTGATGCCTTATTTCACTAATTCACAGGATTTCACTCAGCGCTCCAGTGTATGGACACTTTGGGTTGTTTTGAGTTTTGGAGGAATACAGTTAAGTCTATTAGATAATTATTTTTGGACTCAGTGGATACATTTTCTTGTATATGAACTCAGAAGTCATATCTCAGGGTCATGAAGTGTGCTTTTGTTTAACTTCAATAAATATGGCCGGGTGGTTTCCCACAGTGATTGAACCCATTTACAGACTCACCAGCCAAGGGTGTTGAGCAGTCCTTTTGTTCCCTATTTGCATCCACACTTTCTGCTGTGTCTTTTACATTTTGTCCTTTCTCTTTATATAGTACTATCTCTGTTTTTTTTTTACTTAAGTGCTTTACATCTAATTTTCATAGGAACTCCATAAAATTGGAATTATTCTCATTTTACAGATAAAAAAAACTGAGGTAGAGACATGTCAAATAAAAAAAGTTTTCAGGCACACATAGCTAGTCAATGAAAAAGAGATTTTAAATCAGGCTAGCTTCTAAACATTTTGTCACATAGTGGGGGTGTTCATGAGATATAAACATGTGATTATACTTCAAGTCAGTGAATATTAACTTCTAGCACAGTTTGCTGCTCTAGATATTAACAACGGCAGACATATTTATTTAATAACCTGATACAAATTACTGTAGCATTTCCAGGATACTGTAGCTATTTTAAATACTGATTACTCTTATCTTAGAAAGGGTTCAAAATAAATATAAACTGTGCATGGTGGGCCATGCTTGTAGTCTTAACTCTCTGAGAGGCTGAGGCCAGAAGATCACCCTGAGTTGGAAGCAAGCCTGAACTATACAATGACTTCCAGATCAGCCTGGATTATAGAATGAGCTGATGTCTCAAAAACACCAATGCGTGTGTGTACACACACACACACACACACACACACACACACACACACAGTAAATAAATATGTATTCCCCAAAGGGAAGTTGCTTTGTTAACCCACAGAATCACTTGATGCACGATTGTAGCAATCATAACATAAACATTTGATTTAAACTATGTGAACATTGACCTGAAAAAGTACCCATTTCACTGATTTCTAAATATTGTGATTTCTAAATATTAGTTAAGTGCATCATTATATTCAGTGTATCTGAGATCCCTGTATCTGTCATCTACTTCTAATTAGCTGCACACAATGTATGTCTCACACAATTTATTTTGTTTTAGATCTTATGCTGGCCTCTCAGAAGCAGAGAAACAGAGGAACTGTGATTATCCATGGTTGAACATTTTCTCTCATACTGAGGAGTATGCCATGGATTCATGTGCTCAGGGGGTTGATGTTGTATTTGTGCACACACACACACACACACAGATACACACAGATACACATATACAGACACACACAGGGATGCACATTCAGGAGGTATGTGATAACCATGGGAATTGATCTTCAGGCACCTTCTACTTTTTGATTTGAGGCTGAGTATCTCATGGGCCTGGAACTTAGGCCAGGCTAGCCCACCAGCAAGTTCTGTGGCCCTGACTGCACTTCTCTTCTGGCCATCACTGGGATTTTAACTCACACAACCTCACCTGCCATTTTACAAGGGTTCAGGGACTTGGACTCAGGTCTTCATGCTTTTGAGACAAGAGCTTTACTGATTGAGCTATCTTTACAGCTATATAACCTAATTTTATTTACTGACTATCAATTGTACCCATTTTCTGATTTAGGTTAATAAAAATAAAAGTAGATACTGGAGAGTTTCTCTTTCCTTGATCTTCTGTATCTTGAAAGGAAAGACCCTCGACTAACTTCTGAGCTCTTTTTTTTCCAGGAAGATAACAGCATCTTTGTTTGGGATACATCGCTGATGTCCCACAGACATCTATTGAGTTAGTTACTTTGCGATGCTCTGCCACCGTTGACCCACACCACACACTCATGTGTGCATCTGGAGATGAATGTGAAAACAGATTCTCTGCAGCTGCAGGCTTCAGAGCCAGGGCTTGGCTACGGGGATATGAATGGTGTTTTTGAAGGAAAACTGGTTTGAAAGCAGCTTAAATGTAGCAGTAAATGAATATGAGTCGGAGTTAAGCACCCATCACCTGCCTCCATGCCGTCCCGTCTCTCCCAGACATTTGGAGCCATTTCTGCTGAACCCCGCCTAGTCAGTTTCCCACCGGGTAACAGCACACGGCAGGAATAACGGCTTTTGCCTGAATGTGTGCCTGCTCTCTCCATCAGCCACTTTAAGGCATTTTGGAATTGCATGCTTTCCTTTTTTTTTTTTAAACAGCATATAAAAGTAAATTGAATTCAATGCTAGTAAAAAGGGTGGCTTATGTCTGAGACAAGGATGTGTTCTTTCAACTCTAAATGGAATGGCAAAAAAAAAAAAAAAAAAAAAAAAACCAACAACAACAACAACAACCCCGAATGCAGGGTGTTATTTCCTGTGGGGCAAAGAAAGATTATTTTCTACTGTCACACTCTTTCTGTACCTCTCTTGATTCTCTCCCATGCTCTCTCTTTTTCTTAGTGATGTGTGTGTGTGTGTGTGTGTGTGTCTGTACCTCTGTGAGTCTTGCCTTCCCAATTTTATTATGAAAATATAAGTGCAAACCAGCATGAATTACTCCCTAGCAGGCTCTGTACAATGYTCTGCGATCATATATTTAATCAGAGCTCCCCGTCACTCATTAGCTGTGCTACTTTTGGCAAACTGGTTAATGTCTCTGAGCTTGCGCTTGCTCCCTTGAGAAGCGGAGGCAATAACACGGCTTTGAGGTAGGCGCTGTACTTACTCTGTAGACTAGGGAGCTGGGAGAGAGCAGTTACTGGTCCTAGGTCACACGGGTGATAGGTGTTAGACAAGAGGGGTCTGAGAGCTCCGAGCCCATGAGTACAGCTCTCAAGTTTGTGTCTCTAAATACATCTGTGTTCAGTGTCTTTGAATTCCTGTACGTGAATCATGAAAACAAATATATTTTTCACTCGGAATGACATACTTGTTCTTTTTTTTTTTTTTTTAAATATTCTTGATGAACGTGTGAATTGTACATATGAAAGGGGGTTTATCGGCCCCTTCTACTGACGGTAGCTGGCGGTGCTACATGCCAGCTGTGTAATATTGAGTGCCTTGATTGCATTTTTGACATGGAGCTGTACCTTATGCAAAGTGTCTGAGTTCAGTTGAGATAATATTAGGTAGTTGAAATCACCCGATGGAATCACAGGTTCCAATATATGGGTTTAATATATGGGTTACAAGCATCTGTTTAACGAAGTCGCTGCTCTACTTGAGACCAATGGATGACTAGGACAGACACGGCCCACTGTCTCCTTGAAGCTTCTTGTCTAGCGCGATGGTCCCATCTGGACAATGCGGAGAGAGAAAGGAACTGCGCTTAGCTTCATGAGCCAAGCTGAGGGCCCGGCTCTGTAGATGATGAGTATCAGTGAGTTCCTGCTGGATTTGATGGATGCCATCAGCTGCTCCAGATCACCAGAGCGCCTTAAAGATGCAAATGCCTGGTGAAAAGGGATCAGAAGGCAGAGCAGGGTTAACTCAGCAGGAACTGTAGTCAACTGAAGTCAGGAGGAGCTGGAGGCCAGTGGTCAGTGGGGAGCTGCACTCCGGGAGGGAGGAATTTGAACTCTGAAGGACACCACCCACGGAAGAGGGAAGAGAAAGGGCATACTAAATTGGCACCCCCATGTGACCCGTCAGTGCAGCTGGCATGCTCTGGGATGGACTCTGGATCAGGTCCTTCGTCTTGGTGAGCTTCTGTTTCTTGGGCACAAAAAATATAAGCTGTACTTCTAAGTAGGATTTGTGTGATTTTGATGTATAAAAGTAGAGAATGAGTGAAAAAAAGTTCTCAAAATGCTGCGTGGTGCATCATGGTTATTTGGTGTTGGCTTTATTATTTTTGGTATGCGTCATCTTTGTTACAATGTCATTACTTTAAGGAAGGGTCTTATATAACAAGACCTTCTGTTAATACAATGTTAGTTTTCTTGGCCTTTAGAATCCACTGAAAGAACACCCCGTGTAATGGTGGTGTGGCAGAATGCTTTGTCTGAGACAGGGAAGAAGTCTATCTCTTGTTCTATAACTGTTGGTAGGTGTTTGTAGGACCCCTACATCTCTGCCTGGGTTTCTTTTCTTTACAAGCAAACTCTTGAGTTGGCCTGGGTCCACCCAAGGTCATCTCTGGTACTGAGATTCTATGGCAATCACTGGAGACTCCACTGTGGAGGACTGCCAATGCACTTGCCATCTCCTGCCAATTTAAACTTAATGCAGTGCCTCTCAGTTGGGGTGATCTCTTCTTTCTCCTAAGCCATGCACATTTACTAATATATGGGCATCTTTGGTTGTTACAGCTGGGCGGATGCCAATGTGTCTATGAGGTCAGGGGTATTTCTAAGCACCTCAAAATGCATAAGACAGACCTCTACCAAAAAAAAAAGACTAAAAGTTTCGCTCAGGCTCAGCAATCCTTGTTTAAAGCTTGCCATATGTTTTCAAAACAAAAGTTGTTAGCTACAACTCTCTGCTTGTTAGGTATTTTACCATATCTTTTGTCCATTGGAAGGAGCCACAGAGAAGTTAGTTATTTAGAAGGCGTTGCTTCCGGGTTTTTGCTGTCTCCTAACACAGGGAGCTGGGAACATCCGTGTTGGAAGACATGGTATCAGATGCCTTAAAGGGAGAACATAAGCGTCTTGAACTTGTATGGTCAGAATAGGAGGGGAAATGGGTCTCTATCCACATGGCTAGGTGACTGACAAGCAATGAGTGTTAGATTCTGCTGAGACTTCTTTGTGACACTGACTAATGACATACTACTTGTATTGTATTATGGTGGAGCAGACTCTGGGGTTTAAGTGGGGACAGAGAAAAGCTRAAGAGTAGAGCTAGCACTGGCTGGCTCTGTAACATGAGGTTCCTAGAGCCAGGCTCCCTTCCCGGCAAGCCCTACTCATCCTTCCAGACTCCCTATAGAGATGCCTCCTCGCCCAGACTTAAACCAGTCAGTCATTTACTTTTCCACAGAGGCCTCTCATATCGCCTCATCGCTGATGCCGGACAGATACTCCAAAATTCACCAAAGGAATGAGTGAGCAAATGAATGAGTTAGTGAATGAAGCACGGCTTCAAATCCCATGGCTTAAAGTTCAAGCAAATTTTAAGATGCTTCCTTTTAGCTTTTATGCCAACTTGTTCTGTGCATCTCAGATTATAAAGGGAGATGAGGGAGGGAAGAGGCAGTTTTCCGGCTGACACCTCCTAAGAGTGGAGGGAGATAGCAGTCACTGGGAGAATGGGAAGGTGTGGGATCAGAGGGTTCTTTAATACAAGTGAGAATTGTGGGTGATCTGGTGTGGCTGGTCATCAGCATGAAGGTGATCAATGGGAATAATAGGGCTGGTAACTGCTCTATTACAGGGAAGCATTAATGGTCTCCATAAAGATGGTATATGGCTCAAAAGGTATTATTTTTAGTAGGTGTCTTCAAGTTGTGTGAATTAATAAGGAGCAGCTTGGGTAGTGGAGCTCATTAAGTTCTCAAATCTACCTTATTTACACTGAATGTAAACCCTTCTGAGGCTGGTAGCATCAACCATTGCAAATGATCCTCCCAGAGAGGACAGTATTTTCTGGTAGGACTGTATATTTGCCTTAAGACATGAGGGTGGGGAGGAGATTATTGGATGCTTTAAATATTCTTTAAAGGGCATATCTGTCTCCAGTACACCCCATTGAACCCAAAAGTTCTGAGTCACTTTGGGACCATTTACAACTAATCGTACAGGGTTTGTTTGTTACAGACCATTGTGGAACATTTGGTTCACTTGTCTCGGAATCACTCAGGTTGGTCAATGGTCTCTTGTGCTTGTCAATAGGTGATTAGTGTTAACTTATAATGGGGTTCTGAATGGGAGCCTCTCCTGATCTTTGCTTCCTCTTATAAGCCCTGTTCCAGACTTACATATCTCCTTGTACAGAGAAAGGCCTTTATGACACCTAAGTCCCAGCCATCTCTTCACAAAGGCATTTTCTCTTAGGGTTTAGGTAACATGGCTTCACCAAGGACACTTTTCTTTTTCCTTCTTTTCCTTTCTCTCTCTCTTTCTCTCTCTTTCTCTTTCTCTTTCTCACTTCTCTTCTCTTCTCTTCTCTTCTCTTCTCTTCTCTTCTCTTCTCTTCTCTTCTCTTCTCTTCTTTCTCTTTTCTTTTTTGCTGGCCATAAATGAAAACCCCTGCCTTCCATTTCAATTTCCTTCCAGATATTCTGGGATCTCATAATTCAATTAATAAGAAGAATAAAAGAACCTTGTCCTTATAGTTGTCATTACCCTCTTTCCATCTTCACTAGTGAATGCTGTCTCATGTCACCTACTATGCAGAGAGCAGAAAAAGAGAAGGAGACAGAAGCTTCTGGGAGTTCTTTGTGTGTTATGCCATCTTATCTTATCCTTCCTCTAGGAACTATTTTCACTCAACTATGCAGAAGGGGAGATCAAGGCCCAGCCATGATTGGTTACACACTCAAAATCATATGGCTAGTTCAGTGAACAAGACTTCCAATCTAAGTGTCACTGCCTGAACCTGATAAATCTCATCAAATACCTATTGTAGGAGAAGGAAGGGCCAGGGGAAGGTTAAACAGGACCAAAGAAAAGATTTATAGCTGGGAAAATAGGAGGGAGCATATCTGATATGGAGTAGAGGGGAAATTGGAGGAATTGAATTCTTTTTCGCTCTGTGTACTGATGGACTCCATGGAAACTTATTGATCTGCACAAGCAGAATCTTCAGAATGGACTCATGGTTTCTCCCTGTCAGTCCTGAGCCAGAGACTTGGCTCAGACAAAGTCTCATCAGTATCCTGTGTCCCCAGGTTCATCATCATGTTGACTCTTTTGCAAGAAGTAGAGGTATAGTGTAAACAGATATATCAGCAATTGACATTTATTGGGAGTATTCTGCATGGCAGATAAGCATTGAATATAAAAATTTTAATATATCATTGAGTAGTGCCCTATTGAAATATGACTGAATGGATGGAAAAATGAAAGTTTCAATGTCATAAAAGACATAAGCACCTTGTTTTGTTATTAACACAGTCAGTGAGTATGAGTTACTCACTCACATGTCAGTACTTGGCTGAAGATGCAGGCTCTCATGGTCCGTGACTCCATAGAAGTAGCCTGTCTATGAACAACTGTCATTCAGTCATTTAATCATGGGGGGACTTATTTACCCTATGTTAAAGACAGGGGATAGTCACTGAAAGTGATTTTTTCATAGCTAGTGAGACCAGGAACTAACGCTGGAGGGCAAGTTCCAGAATCTTCTTTGTTAACTTCTCTGAATCTTGTCATGACTCACAAAACAGATCTTGAACTAAGGGAGGAATGGAAGTTTGGTGAGTTGTGATTTGGTCATTAAGCTCAGGTATGACATTTGCATGAAGTGACATATTGATGGCTCAATAAATAGAAGCCATTCATTTTGACAAGGGCTCAATTCCACATGGCCTGCTGATAATGATTAAGGGTTTATCTGGGATTACCTGATTTGATGCATTTATATTCTACATGCCACGTGTCTCAGTTGTCCCATCTGTAAGTAAATAGTTTCTCAGCTTTTTATGTCTTTGGAGAAATTAAGTTTTGTTTTATCATTTAAATTATCTGCACATTTATTTCTGAACTCTAGCAGAAATGACTAGCTAGAGTGCATATTTTTTTATTGGATATATTCTTTATTTACACTTCATTTCCCTTTTCCTGGTTTCCCTGCCCCCCCCCAATGTCCCATATGTCTTTTTCCCTCCCCCTGTTCCCCTATTCACCCCT
>BDUI01003255.1:15324-38795 GCA_002335545.1 Apodemus speciosus | reverse complement strand
GGGCCAGAAACTCATGGTTTCACAGGTCATGCTCATATATGGCCCAGCGGAGTGCAATGTAGTGAGCTGGAGGCCACATGTTCCATTCTGAGGAGGAGTTACTACGCAGAATCAGCCTGTGTCTTCAGAAGGCAATATCTACATGGGACTGCCACACTTTTGGACTTAAAATCTAGCAAACCTTTTGAGTTCCATCTAAAACATTTAGATTTTAAGTGTTCATTCAATTCCATACAACGATCTCGCAGGCATGGCAGTGGGCCAGCCTTCACACATCTCGATTGAGGAGACATCACGGACCATGCATATTTGTAAAGACCAAAGATCACTCGAAGGAGAATCTACAAAGGGATCTTGATCCAGAAAACACGGGGAAATCCCAACTCAGAGAAGAACAGTTACAGGGCCAGACCCTAATCATTGCCCCCTTTAACGTTTTGCAACGGGGATAGTTTAAAAATCCACCTGATCCAAGTATTACACAGGGAACAGTGGGCAGCCACTCCACCTCAGCCGTGCATTCTATATACAGTGGTGTCCCTTCATCTTGTACACTGGAAGCCTTGCTGGCTTCTATGTCCCCTGCTTCCACGTCCATGCCATCTTTCCTCATGATGGTGTGAGATGGCAAAGCACAGGTCATAAGGAACAGGCAGCTCCAAATGAGTCTTGTCAACAGGAGGGATCCTGTTAAACAAGAGAGATGAGGAGGGGGGTGGGCCAGGCGGTGGGAACTGATCCGTGATTCCTGGGGAGGGAAGAGAGGATTCTCTGCTTAGGAGAGTTGGTAGAAATGAGTGTGAATTGAGAGAAACTGGAGTCAAGCTCTGCAGATAAATCTGCTGTGCTTTCCAAATCCAGAGCCCTCCCTGTTACAGAAAGATGATGGTGTCCATTCAAGTGTGCGGAGACTCCCACAGATGTTTTTCTCAAGTTTGGTGTTAGTAAAACCCATAGCGGCCACCCTCATCTTGCAGTCTTTGTTGCTTGTCCTGTTTAGAGCTGGAGATTTTCTCTCTTGGGAAAAGTCATCACAGAACACATTGCTCTAAGTGTATTAGAGTTTTCAACCTTGAGGGCAATCAACCTCAAGGCCAGGGTTCATTTTCAACTTTAGGTAAGGAAACCCCAAGTTTCTTTAGAGGAGGGACATTTTATATTACAACTTCCTGAGATTGGCATTTTCAGCTCCCCTGTCAGAAGGACTTGGTTTACCTGCATCAAAAGTACTAAGTAAAATGTCATTACTTGGAGAGCAACGGGAGATAATTAAATCTTACACACTTTAAGGAATCCAGCCAGGGGCAGAGCTGTTTTGCATACAACACGCAAAGATGAGGTGAAAGCAGCCTGTTTCGGCTGTCACTCAATATTAGATTAGCTATTGGATAAGTGATACAGGTACATGGATCACAGAAGCTATTGGAAAGACCCATCTCCCACACTGAGCTCTGGCATGCCCTAGCATTCACATAGATGGGGTGGCTTAATAAACTGAGAAGATAGGAGAGCTAACTGCCTGTTGGATGCTGTATGGTGATCTGGCTTCAAGATAGTCTAGGCATAATAGGTTAAATATATGGAAAATGACATAACAGGAGATTTATACCTATTTACTATGTCAGATAATCTTTGAGGTTATCCCTGCCAAAGACTTGGACAGTATGAAGTAGATCTGATGGAACACAGGGACTGTCACACTATACTGGGTGTATATAACATGATGAGGTTGTTGAGTGAAGCTGAAACCGGAACTTGAGCTAACTCCAAGGATGTAGGCAGATACTTCCTCCTGTGAACTAAGCTGAGCAGGGTCCCAATGGAACGCATCATACCTAGTATGATTTGACTCCAAGCTTCAGTGTTCGTGCATGTAAAGTGGCCATGTGTGGAGGGTTGGAAGTCATGCAGGATATCTGGGTCAGAACTGGCCAAGAAGACTGTTGCCGTGCGTGCTGGTCCCGGAAGCATCAGTTGCCTGACCCTGCCTTTAACAAGGTATCCACTGGTGAGTTATGTTTGCACACTGCTCTGGACACAGTGCGGCTGCTGGCTATCACTTATTCTTGTTGGCCTGGTTGGTGTTGCTTTCCTGGGGTCCCAGTTATTGATCACACCAGAGGGAAAGCAGACACAGTGGATCATGAGCTGTATGCAACATAGATATCATGGGATGGTAACTTAACATATAAACTGCCTCTGAAGTTGGCCACAGTTTGGAATGCTCTGCTAAGAGACGCTTACATTTCACCTGCTTTGAAGGTTTAGAACAGGGCCATTTCTGCTGTCCACTGTAAGGGGTGCCACCTGCTTCCCTTTGACTCCTCTTATGCCACCAGGTATTTCAACCATGTATTTGAAGTTTTGCAATCTCTTCTCGACCATATTCCTGTGTGGTCCAGCTTTGATGGAGCCAGGCCATCTGGTACAGTGGCTCTCAGCCTTCCTAATGCTGCCACTCTTTAATGCAGTTCCTCATGTTATGGTGACCACCCCCAACCCTCCAAATAAATTATTTTGATTGCTACTTCATGAGTGTAAGTTTTCTATTATTATGAATCACACTATAAATATCTGATATGCAGGATAGCTGATATACAACCCCTGTGAACAAGTCATTCAACCCCCAAAGGGGTTACCATCCACAGATTGAAAACTGCTGATTGAGTACAATCCCTAGTTATACTTGGAGATCAGCTAGTATTTGTTGAATAAATAAATAGTTTCAATCAAAGTAGGGGGATGATTTTATTGATCTGTCACAGTTTCTCTTGTACTAATAATGCTATATCCCTTAGAATCTAAAGGAATTAAAACTTAAGTCTCTGTGTGTATGTGTGTATGTATATATGTATATCTACATCTACATAAGTATATATGTATATGTGTGTATGTATATATGTATATATACATACGTACATCTACATATGTGTATGTATATATGTATATATGTATATATGTGTGTGGGTGTGTGTATGTATATGATTTTAACTTCTAAATACTGAAGCTACCATGGTCAGAAAATCCTGAAATCTTGTCACAAGAACCTTTGGCCATAGTAGCAGAAAGGCCATTCTCTACGCTCCACCTCTGTCACTGCCCCTGCTGCTCCCAGCCTGCCCTCCACCCTGCATTCTTCTCACAGCCCTTCCACATCTAACTGGTCCTCCCAGAGTCAGGCATTTTCTTATCCCTTCCTTTTCTGGCCATTATCGCATATCTCAGGGTGACATCTGCCCTTAACTCTGGGTGTCCTTTCCGCAGTCTCTTCTTTCTGTCACCTTCTGGCCTGTCCACACCATATGGAATGGCCTTTCCTGGTCAAGCTCTCATGTCATTTGTACTTCAATGGCTTCCGTGAGCCCAGATTATACCTTCACATGAATCCTCGGAGGCAGGATATCAATGCCAGCGGCAGCTCACTCATGCTATGTGCCTGGCTGAGCGCTTCTCAGATCTTAACTGGTTTCCTCCTTCTGATGACACTTAACCTTCAGTACTGCTGACATCTGTATTTGAGTGGCCATGGTGCTGTGGCAAAGAGTTTAAGGAATTTGCTTAAGACATATCCCAGCTTATAAAGTACTAGAGAACCTACTTTTCCAACGGAAACAGATATGGACAGGTTGTACCCATTCCTACACTAAATTTATCACCATTTTGTAATATTTCCATGTCTTCCCTTTGGTCCCATTCTCCCTGCCCATCGTCCCAGATACCACATCCTGTGAGCTATTTGGAGACTGGACAAACAACTTTGATGCACAGCTTAGCACCTGGCAGGGAGTCAGCTCCTACAAAATCACTGAGGAAAGAAAGTGCCACCACTGGAATGTTGTAAAGCAAAAGGCTAGCAAGAGACACGTCCATTTCTTAGCGCAGCTCTGAAAAGCCTTAGTGACCACTCTTTGGTATGAGACAGAGTGCTGGAGGAAGGCTGGTCTGGAGGGAGGAGGGACTTGGCAATAGATGGTTTATACTTCTGGCTAGGAGAATCTCTGCAGTTCCTCACAAGTCTGAAAGGGGAAGAAGGGACCAAGGCAGGCCCATCAGCCTCTCTAGGGACCAGCAGCCCTATCCGCTCGCCAAACCTTCAGATAATTCAAGTTTCTAAGTAACCCTTATACTCAGAGGACCACACCAATTAGCATAGCCTCAGTAACATTGTTAAGTAAACTGTGGAAGGTCGTGTTGGCTGTGGCAAAGCTATGGGGCCATTTCAACACTGTGTCTTTCATAGTGTTCTGGAGAACTCGGCATAACTAAGAGAGGTGTTTTACAGAATAGAAATACACAGGAAGTCTGTATGTGATGAGAACAAAAAAGTACGTGTTGAGCTGCCTAGGTATGTGTTTGCATCAGGTTACAGAGGGCAAAGGGTATGAAGATGGAGATTATGGAGGGGCTGATGCAGCTCTGGTCTCTGCTCCCTTTTCCATCTCCAACCTCAACACTTACTCCCACCATAGTGACATCACAGTGTTTTAACACATGCTTGCCTTTCGGGGAGCCGAGGAGTGTCCTGCTTTCCAAGCCTGTAGTGACTTTCTCTGATAGCTTAAGCCATGGAGCACTGACTTGTGGGGATAGAGAACATTGAATGCAGGAGTTAAGCACAAAATAAATAAGAGCTCTTAAGTCAGTCTGCATTGATGCTGTACTTATAAACTGTAAAGTCCCTTGCTGACTGTAGAAAATTAATGAGAAGCATGGTCAATATTAATTGTGCCTTCAAAAGAGACAGGGGGAAAATCCTCCAAAATGAGGGTCAATGTAGTCCTCTTGGCAGTACTATATTGAGCCTTTCTCCCCCAAAATAAGTATTAAGAAAGCCAAACAAAAACAAAAACAAAAACAACAAAACCGATGACAGAATCACTTAGGAAAGCATTTCCTCAGTCCAGCTAATGGAAAATCTTGATAATGATCTTCGAACAGTGAGGTTTAGGAGCATTTGCTCTTCGGTGGGTGAACTGTCTCCTCTGTCAACACTGCAATCTTTCTTTGAACTGGGAGCAGTCTAGAGAAAGGGATGGAAGTGACTCTGATACCCCATCTTCTCTTAGAAGTGTCCGTCCTCCATCTTGTGTCTCATGAATTATTAATCACAAAGTCAGCCATGCAAGAGGAAAAAGGAGATGATTTTCCTCTGAGTGCGCTGATTAGCCAGTCGTTCAGTACAGAGAAGATTCCCCATGTTCCTGCATCTATATATATGTCTGTAGAAATGGAGCAGAATCCTCCGTACATCTCCAGTGAGTGATTTTTCAATTAGCCCGTAGTTTCCTCTGTGTATTCCCTTCATAGTCCTTTGTGGGTGACGCAGAGCAAAGGTTTAAGAGGTTTTGGACAATTTATGTGGTCCGGAGAAGCTGTTTGTCAAGAAAGAACATCTGTAACAACTTTTATGCTCCATTTGGGCCCTGAGTCTTTTGCTTATTTTTACAGCACTGTTTCTGAGGTGTTAAACTTAACTGAAAGGTGGTGGCTAAGTCGTGTAGGAAATGTTTCTGGAGAATTCGGAAGAGCTGGACAAACCTCATGACTCGATATATAGCAACAGTGAGTAAATGGCTTGCTTGCAGGATCTTTTTGGTCTGCCTCATGAAAAGTACTTGGAAGTGTAGATATGATTTGACGTGGCATTTTTTACCTTCAGTGCAGTACAATAGGGCGGTTAAAAGAATGCGTTTGGGATTCCGTCTCATCTGGGCGATCTCTTCCCCAGGACGACATTATTTATCCTTCCCACCTCTTCATTTTCTAACCTGTAGAGCCAGGAGTACAAAGATTCAGAGAGATAGGGCAAGGGGAGTGTGGTGTCAGAACTCGACAAGAGATAAGTAAGTCCTTGATCAGCATTACTTACGTCGGCTGCTGTTTTTAGGAATTGAGACTAAGACAAAGGTGGAGCTGGGATCAGGCTCTGGCAGGCATCGTATACAACAGAGAACACTTGGGTGAACTGAACATATGATGGCACATATAGACCATGATTGATCTGTTTATTAAGACCCACATGATTGACAATGGTTTGCCCAAAGGTATTCACAATAATTCAAATGAAACGTTAGATTACAAAGGAGTATCAGGTGTACCTCTTCCCATTCACAAGTGTACCTGAGTGGTACCCTTGAGTGACTGATAGAAGCAAAATCTTTAGTGCGTGTGATATTTACACTCTCCCCATGCTTTCCTTGGTTGGATGTTTTCCTTATTTATTTACTTATTTTATTGGACGAAATTAAAGAACCTTTTAGAGGAGCTGGAGCTCCCTGGGTAAGAGAGCTTCTTTACTATTATTTTTTGTTTGTCTTCTAAAGTTGAGATGTTCATGAGACTTTGAGAGTTTGGGCTGTGACATGAACATGCTGGTGTGGAGTCACTCCATCAGAAAATGTAAGGGTGGGGGGGATGAAGGAACGTTTGAAAATGAGACCGAGAGGCATGACAACTACACAGTTACTTGACACCCCCCACACACACCTTTTTTTACTAGAAGACTTGCTGACATTTGCGATGTGGAGACATGTGCCACAATCTTAAGGTTGACTGGCATTTATAGGTCGTATAAGGCCTTATTTCCTCCCCACCCCCGCCACCATGGCCGTACACCCAAGCCCTCACCCACCCACCTTCTGAATTAAATTGTATGAGCTGTGAAACTTTCTAAAATGGGTCTTTGCAGAAAGAATAGTTGTCATTTTCAAAATGTGACTTACCTGGGTGGAAATTTGAAAAAAAAATGACTTGTGACATTTTAAACACTATTACTGACTCTTGTGAAAAAAATAATAAAGGGAAAAATAATATTGTACATGTTTGGAGAGAAATGGGGAGAGGAACTGAAGACAGTTTCATATCAACTGCTCATTGAAGTAGTTGGTTCTAAACCCCAGTGCATTTCGTGAAAAATGAACTAATGTGTGGGGAGAGCACACGATTCCCATAAATATCTATTTATATTCATACTTCAGGAACGGACCAATTCCCTTCATTTTCTTCATAAATGAAAAATTATTTTTGCGAACAGGGATTTATCGTTTTTATGATGCTACAACTTGACCCTGAGCACTGTAGGATTTTGAGAGCTTTCAGCTGAATATAAATTTTAGTGTCTGGATGCTTATGTAAACCTGCACTCAATGCTTTTGGATACGTCTTTTCCTCTCCAAAGTGTTAAGGCACATTTATGAACATTTTTCCTTTTACTCCAAGAGTACGTGCGTGTGTGTGTGTGTGTGTGTGTGTGTGTGTGTGTGTGTGTGTGTATGTGTGTACACGTATGTGCATGTGTGCATATGAAAATTGTATTTGTTCCAAACCTATGTGATTCTTAAAACACTGTCCACAAACACTGCTTATGTATCTGTGAAATGTTTTTGATTTCTGGAACAATGCATTTTTGTATAGAATCCAGTTTGTTTTTATTACATCCAAAAGCTGAGTATCATAAAATATGCTGAGCCCTCTTTGTATTATTTATTCATAAATAATGACAGCATTATTGCTGTCACTAAAAATTTCTAGAAACAATTTTGTGAGGAAGTCTTATAACTGCAAATGTAGATGAATTATTTTTATTTCCCCCGAAATGCCTATTTCTGCCATAGTTTCTCTCTCTTCGGTGAGAGATGCCCCCCATCTCCATGAAGGCCCACATCTCTCTGCTTGTTGGCTTCATCTTTCCTTTGTTCTGTTTGCTAGTCACTGTTGCTATGTGTGGAGATCACCTGCTTTTCTAGAATTTTCTTCCCTAAAATGAGATTTCAACTTTCCAATAAGACTTACCATCGCTGTTCATTTTTTCATAGGCCTTTTAGCTGCTAAGAAATACTGTTTTAGGAGTGTGTGTGTGTGTGTGTGTGTGTGTGTGTGTGTGTGTGTGTGCGCGTGCATTGTACATACCTCAGTGTGCATGCTTGGAGTTCAGAAGTTGGTATCAGGTGTCTTGCTCTCTGTCTACCGTAATTTTTGGAGGCTGATTTTCTCATTGAAAGCATACCGATCGATTCAGCTAGGCTTCCTCACATGCAGGCTCCTGAGATCCTGTCTCTGTCCCCCACCCACCCAGTGCTGGGATCACAGGTGTGAGTCACTGSTAATTATTTTGCTTGGTTGTTGGGGATCTGATCTCAGTTCCTTATACTTGGTCAGCCAGCACTTTACTTACTGAGTTCTCACCCTGGAATTTAGGCTGATTTCATACAAAGTATCAGAGATAAATATACTTCATTGTTTCATGTTTTATGATCAAGGTCACAACTGGCCACCTGGCAACCTCATTACTTTAAGTCCAGTGATATACAATTTAGTTTAAATTATCGCTATGGTGTTATAATTCTATGTGAATATTTTGGTTTTTTTTTAAGTCAGAAGATTTAACCATGCCAGGAACATTTCTTATACAATGAAGATCCAGAATGGTGGAAGGGACCTGAATTCTCCAGCCCCAGGTCTCTAAGGACCCAAATCCAGCTGTGCAATAGCACTGACCTTGGTAGGCATTTTATTTTGTTGACCTACCTACCTCCCTTCCCTTCCCCTTCCTGCAATCCTTTTCCCAGAAACCTTTGTCCTCCCACCTAAAAAGGTGAGAATCATGGGAATTCTGGCTGAACCTGAGACAAAGGATGCTGATACCCACATGATACTATCATTCAAGGTCAATGATACCTGAGTCAACCAGCCTGTTCCATCTGTCAGTGTAATTCATCATCTGGTACTTTTCCAGAGTGTTATTCATTCTTTCAAACTTCGGAGGATGTCATAAAGTAGGATTAGACATACCTTGTGACAGTTTGAACAGTACGAGCAGTTGCAAAGACTTAGACACTTTTATGGGCACCTGTCTAGATCTCAGTGGTACAGTCATGCTTACCATGCTGGGATTTGGAAAAATCCTTTCATGGGATAGCACCTGTATTTCTCTTTCCTTCTTTATTCTTGTTGCTTCTGGCTGTATAGATCTTGTTCTTACCTTAGTCTTTGTTAATGTGCCATGTTATGAGATGGTACTGAACTAGAGGAGTTCATGCATGCCAGGCAAGTGCTTTGCCAGTAAACCACATCCTTGGTGAAGGCTCAGGATATTTGTTAAATGGATTAATAATTTTGTGTATGTTCATGTCACACGTTTCATAATACAGAGATTGGAGAAAACAGTATCTCGCCTTTAGTTGTGCACAAACTCAAGGAGAAAATAGGTTAGGTTTGGGCAGTCTGCTTGAGTATCTGATTGCATGATTAAAGAGCTTTTGTCTCTGTTTCTTCCCAGCCCTCACCCACTACACTGTAGGTCTATTTCTCAGAGGCATGTTCAGTGTGGCGATGTCTGTGTGCATTAATAGTACTGGTTGTGGTTAGCTTTCTAACAGACCTGGACTGAAATGATGGCTTCCCATTTATAGAATGTATATTCTGTACCACTAGTGCTGACCTCATTGTGGAGATGTCTGAAATTTAGGTTTATATTTCCCCACTTACTGCAGACACTGAATTCTTTGGTACTACTCTATTAGTAATAAACCAAGGAACCTGTAGTAACACAGTGGTGAATGTCTAATCAGCCTCAAAAGAACTCATACCTTTGTGCTCTTGTGGTCTCAGGGGAGGAGTCTTCTCTGTTATAGTTGCTATTGGCAGTTGTAGCAGGGAAGCTACCTTCCAGGTAATAGATGAGATGTTCTCTGAGTATTCACCTTTTAGGAAGTAAACATTAGCTTTGTTTAATTTGGCTTTGTCTTTTAGCTTTGGACAAAGTTTCCTTTGTTCGACCCAATTTCACTCATCCACCAAGAAGAACAAGTGCTTTGAAGTGGTCTTCTACCTTCTAATTTCATGTAAGCAGGAGCACAGAACACTTGCTCACATGTGCCCCAAGAGAACTAAGAAGAGTTGTGCTGGGTCCAAAAAAGCTGAAGATATGTGTGGCTAGCTGGACTTAGATGAGAAAGCTAGGTCTAGAAATGTCATTCAATAGTTCTACCAACCATTGAGATTCCATTGAGAACAAAACTGAAACCCAAACCACCAAGGCTGAGCAAAAAGAAGACCAATTATGCCCATCATAATGGCAAGTAAATAATGACTCTTTTCTATACAAAAGCACCCGATTTAGCTGAAATTCTAATATATACCAAAGTGAAGGACAGATTTATGTGACAAGAGTAATTGAGGACTATGTTGTATTATGTCAACTTGACATAAAGTCATTTGAGGGAACCTCAATTCAGAAGATGCTTCCATAAGACCAGGCTGTAGGCAAGCTTATAGGGTGTTTTCTTAATTAGTGATTGTTGGCTGAAGGTTCAGCCCATCGTGTGTAGTTCCATTCCTGGGCTAGTGGTCCTGGGTTATATAAGAAAGCTTGCTGAGCAAGCCATACGGGATCAAGCAATAAGCAGCACCTCTCCATGACCTTTGCATCAGCTCCTGCATCCAGGTTCCTGTCCTGTTTGAGTTCCTTTCCTGGTTTCTTTTGATGATGAACAGTGATATGGAAGTATATGCCAAATAACCTCTTTGCTATTCAACTTGTTTTTTGCTCATGGTGTTTCATCACAGCAATAGAAACCCAAACTAAGACAAGGACAGAGATCTTGCTGTTTGAAAGTAGACCATTTTGTGCATCTCTGATTTGTTTTTTATGTTTATTTCATCTGGCTCTAGATCTAATCTGTGTTTCTATATGTATACAGAGTGGGAATATATATATATGTGTGTATATATATATGGCTATATATATACATATGTATATATATATACATATTTATTGGATATATTCTATTATATATTATCTATTTCTATTGGTCAAAATGAAAAGCACTGGGACCTATTGGTCATTTTATAGGGTTCAACCCTTGAACTCTGAACTCAGAATGGGTTCCTGCCTCCTTTCTCCCACCTTCCCCCAAAGTTTGTTTTATGGTTGAAAATTATAAGGGGCCCTAATTGCCCCTTATAATTCAGAATTATAGAGAATTCTGTTGCACTGGGCAGAATCTCTCCACAGTCTCTGAGTTCCTCATTATGGGCTACAGGCTTCTCCCTGCAAATCACTTAGGACATCAGATTGTGATATGGTGATGCTTCACATTGGTGAAGACTCCGTGACATCTGGTAAAGGTGAAATGATTTTTCAATGAGATCAAATCAGAGCTGAGGGGGTTTGCAGCCCCGTGGGGGGAGCAATAGTATCAACTAGCCAGACCCCTGGAGCTCCCTGGATCTGATCCACCAACCAAAGAGTATAAATGTAGGATCCTAGGGCTCTGGCCATGTATGTGGCAGAGGATGGCCTTGTTGGACATCAATGGGAGGAGCAGCCCTTGATCCTGTGGGAGGTTCAATACCCCAGTGTAGGAGAATGCCAAGGTGGGAAGGCAGGAATGGATTGGTGGGGGAGTACCCTCATAGAGACAGGGGGAGGGGTGATGGGATAGGGAGTTTCCAGAGGGAAGACCTGGAAAGGGGATAACATTTGAAATGTAAATAAAGAAAATATCCAATAAAAGAGAGATAAAAACAAAAGAATTTGTTGATAGTATGTAATCAAGTAAACTCTAGGCCTGGGTGGCTCTGACATTTCCACATGAAAGGCCTGGGTAAGACCAGGTCCTTTCTTAAGAGAAAATGACTCTCCTCAGTTGAGAAGTTATTAAAGGGACTGACTGTATCTAGGACCTGAAGGTCTAAGACACCATAACTTTAAGTCTAGGAATACTGAGAACTTGGGCTATGCAAGAGGACCCCAAACCCTGTCTGAGAGCATAACCATTGCTCAAAACCTTGTCAGTTATGAGCAGAGCTGTGGAATGCCCATATTCTGACCTTCAGCAGCTGTAATATAATAACTGTGCTGCTTTAAGCCTTGCAGGTTTTAATGGTTGGTAACTCAACAATATAAAGTGAGCATAAGCATCTAAGAAGTGCTGTGTTAAAACAGTGGGTCGATGGCATCTGTGTCTGCCACAACTTCTCTCTTTGGCATCTTCCTTTATCCACCTCCGTAAACAAAACCAAAGCAGTGATCCAAGCAGGGTCCACACTACTGAGAGCCTCAGGCTTGCCCTGGCTCCAGCTGGTGTCTTCGCTCACCAGCTTCTTTGGCACTTACTTTATTCTGTTACAAGTTCAGGGAGAAGTTCTTCGTTGGGTTCGATAATACTTAGTTTGCTCTTGCTTTGGAACGATTAGATATTTGTTTCTAGGGATGCAGTCTGGGAAGTAGACTTGTAGTAGTGTCATCCTACAGCAGTGGTTGGGGAAGAAGGCGTGTGGCCATCATAATACACTTCTTTTATGTCCCTACTCTCTTTTTGAATGTTCTTTCCTGTTCAGGCTGCTGGACGTTTTCTTCCTCTTTCCCTTTGTGCTGTGGCGTTTGACTTGAATTTTGATGAGGGAAACTTGGTCCCTCCCCAAGAACTTATTTGGGGGTAATTAATTCTTGGCACTGTAGCAGTGCTTCACAACTGTGACTTCCTTCACTATGAACTGACTGACTAAATGTCCAGGCATGGGACATGTGCAATTATTGCATTTCGTTTTGCCAAAAATTTAATCGCTTATTGAACTTGCCCTGTTGGGAATGAGAACGGTGATTGACTGTGTAGGAGAGGAAGGATGGAATTCTTATGAGGACTGCGCAGGCATCTTTGAGAACTTGTTTCAAGTTCCCTCCTACACAAACTGGAGCCGTCCAGAAAATGGAGCCCATACGTGAGGGAGGGGATGGTCTCCTCCGACAACAGGGAGACCACAGTGATTGTTGACGAGCTTTTGATAGACTGTACAGCACTGAGTCTAAAGAGATGCGAGAGAACAGGACAGGGAGGGCATGTGGCACAGTGAGAGCCAGTGCTTCAGATGCGATGGCAGGGATAAGGGAAATCTGGCCAGCAGCAGGACAGAACACCCTGCTGAGGAGCGCACTAATTATTCAAGTGGAATTTGCACTTTAAATTGTGTAGCGTTTCAGGAAGACCTTTTGCACTGCCTAGTGCATGACAAAATAAAAACCAATGAATGCTTTACTATTTTAAGTTTTTGGAACATGGGGGCACTGCCAGGGTGGAGTCTTCTGTATCTAAATCTACCCTGGAGCTACGGAATCTTAGAGGTATTTGCCTGTAGTTGATGTTAAGCTCAGTAAGGGGTTCTAGGAATGAATTTCACCAATGAAAAACCTGCTACAAGGGCATTCTCTCTCTGTCTCTGTCTCTCTCTGTCTCTCTCTGTGTCTCTCTGTTTGTCTCTCTGTGTGTTTCTATGTCTCTCTCTGTTTCTCTCTGTATGTATGTGTGCATGTGTGTGTCAGTGGAAGTGTATATGCATGCCTTTGTATGAGGAGACCAGATTGGACCTCCAGCATCTTCCTCAATCCTCCTCTGCCTTATTTTTCCAGACAGTGTCTCTCACTGAACCAGCATCTTGCCCCTTTATCTAGGTCGGCTGGCCAGCAAGCGCTACTGATTCTCCTGTCTCCACCTCTCCAGGTCTGGGATTTCAAGCACATCACCACAGCTGGCTTTTTATGAAGATGCTGGGACATAGGATTTAGGTCCTCAAGCTCTTTATTAGTTCGGCCATCTCTCCCACTCTCACAAGCATTTTATAATAGGATCATTCATGTAGCTGTATTTATAAGCAAGCAAACAAACAAAAACAAGCAGAAGAATGAACTGAAAACAGCTGACATGGTCCTGACTGCTTGACTGGGCTTTGCTTCTCATTCACTAAAGCAAAACTCCATAGAAACCCTGCAAATCAATGCAGGGGTAGCAGATAGCTTCAATAGGTATTTTAAATATAAAGGTTTCTTTTTAAAATTAAAAATAGTTTTTCTTTTACTAGTCATTAGTGTCCTTTCCTATCTGACTTCTTCCTGAGTCAGGCTTTCACGAGGCTTTGTAAGGGACTTCCCTTTGATATTTGTGTCAGGTATAGGGACACAGAACACTTGGGAGGCAGAGGAGTGTAAGAAAAGTGACTTCAATCTAGAAAATCTTACAAGTCCAGCTTCAGTTCAGAAGAGCAACTCAGCACGTGGAAGGTCGTCAAAGGGTTGGCACGGACAGGGTCCAATACAGATGGACGGGCAATGGCCACAGACTGTGCCAGAGGCAGAGATCCAGTTACCAACTGCTTGTGGAGGGGAGGCTCTCGGGGAACAGTAGAAATGATATACAAGGTTTAAGGAATACATCAGGAGCACAGAAAGTTCAGGTCAACCACTGAGGTGTGCCTCAAGGCAAACGCTACCATCATTCTCACCTGACAGTCACCCACTCTGACTCAGTCCTAGGAGGTCTGGTAGCTCACAACATAGATCTTTCTTTTTAAAGACTTTCTTCTTCATATACATGTAATTTTAGGCTTTCTCTCCTCTGGAAAATCATTACAAAAAGTTCTTGTCTCACTGGGCACATGGTGGTGAAGTTGCTCCATCACTAATTTTTAGGGAATAACATAAGTGCTTCCATGAGAAGCCGAACATATGAAAGGTATAATATTTTTAAAAGCAGATTTCTATTTTGGGTGGCAAGAGGCCGAGTGCACAAAAGGCCCTTTCCTGGCTTATACATTAGATATCTCATTAACTTAAGAACAGAATTCACATGTAAATTATAACCCTTGTTACTGCTCATAACTGCAGTTCAGATAGGCTGGCGGTTTTCCCATACCTTCATAGACCAGTAACTGCCAGAAGAAATTACACACTGCACCCAGCACCTAATTGTCATTAAAGAGGCAATACTTGTTCGAAAAAGTTACAAGGCAGCTGCAGATTTCACACCATGCCACTGCTGCAAGTTCATGGTGATGTTGAAATTCATCTTGCCATATCCCTGGAAGGAGAGGTTGAATTCAGGTCATTCCTATGAAAGGGCTGGATCTTCTTATTCAGTAGTAATGTTGATGCTAAGGAACATCTAGGACAATACAGAAAACAGAGTACCCCTGTGGACAGCTTTCACACTGTCTCTGGTTATTGTCAGTTGAAATTGTAAACTAGAAAGCTGGGAAACTTTAGTGTGAGTGTCTTAGGCTTGAAATGCCTTCTTTACAGAAATAAGTCTACTATGTTCATGCGTGGGTGCTTGCGTACATGCATGCTCATGTGGGCATGCATGTGCGTGTATCCACTCATAAAGGGCTTGTTTTCTCTGTGTCTATAATGGGGAAAGACTGTTCTGCTGACTCATAGTATCTTCTTTACATGGACATGTTATCCCAAGAACTCAAGAGCAATAGGTAGAAAGTTCTGACATTTCTAAAATGGATGATTTGGTACATTCTCTTGCACATGACTTATTTTTAAGTTAAGAGAACAAAAAGGGATGAGAGCCTGTGGTTTTACAGAGAGCCCCAGATGATGGTGGCCAATCACTTCTGTGGGTTCTTGAAMTGGCCAAGGTCTCATATCTGCTACAAGCTCTTCCAATATTCTGGCACATTCCCCAGAGAAGCCCCCTGTCCCTCATTATCAGAGTTGAGCAGATGGTCCTGAGCAGTTCTCAGGATTTCTGCACGATGCCAAGTGAAAATTAACACTCGTGGGGACCCCGCTTGTTATTATAAGACCAGGATCTCAGTGCTGCTGTTTAGAGACACTGCCCCAACCTGGAATGTGACTGTAGCCATAATTTCCAGCATTCCTTGGCTTCTTAGGCAAGTATTACAGGAATACAGTGTACCTGGGGTACCCCTCTGCAGGTTCTAATTTCTGATGTATCTCTGTTGCTTTTAAAGTAGAAGTTCATATTTTTCAACAGCATTAACCTCTCATACACAAAAACATTATATAAACTCAATGTCATGAGTATACATTAACTATATTAATAGTGTAAATGCATCATTTCTTTCTGATTTCCTATACATTTCTTATGTTTCTTGTCTAGTCTTCACCTCATCAACCCCTGGTAAGAGATGGGCCAAAAACCAGTTTTGTTTGGYGATACATCAGATATTTAATAATTATTTTAAATAAACAAGCAAATCACTTTGGGTAAGCAACCAGACACWGGAGAGAATGATAAAGTTTGCCTTGTGGGTGTTTCTGAATAGCCTTCTCTTTTAAATACTTYGTCCTGCACATGGTCACTGTGAAACAAACATTCCAGAGTGGTTTGTTAGGTCCTAGATACTGTGATAAGTACTTAGTTGGGCAGTCATTTCATGTATACTTCTTAAGGCCATATGATGGTGAGATTCTTAGTAAAGGAGGACATGGAAAGTCTGGAGAGGCTAAGGGCTTGCTTTAGAACACAGCATTGCTATGAGGAGTGCCCAAAAGTTCCCTTGAGGTCTGGTTATTTCCATAGTCACACTTTAAAACACCCTCCCAGGCTCTCTCCTGAAGTTACTGACTCAGCCAACCAATYTAGTCACCTGCTGTTGGGTGGTGGTTTTCTATATGCAAAACATCCTGCTGAGTGCCTGGCAACATTTCCACGCTTATCCTATACCCTGCCTATGTTTGTGGAGGGGTTGTTAAGTGCAAAGAATGGCAGGCTAGGGGTTGAGGGAAAGGTGGGTCTGTCAACACTGGCAAGTTAAACTGACAAATGCCAGCTAGTGCCCTTTGTGGGCATTCTCAATAGAAGAAGTGATGGGCAGTAAGAGTTTCTGTTGCAGGGTGTAGGAAGATACTCCCAATCCTACACTGCAGTGGTGGAATCTGTTGTGATACCCTGCCAGTTTCCCTCATCTTGCTGAATCCAGAGCCATCACTGAAAGTCTTGGATTAGCCTTGGTCCACTCATTTCCTTTCTCAACATGGGAGTTTCATTCCAGCAAGGAGCCCNGTCCTGCACATGGTCACTGTGAAACAAACATTCCAGAGTGGTTTGTTAGGTCCTAGATACTGTGATAAGTACTTAGTTGGGCAGTCATTTCATGTATACTTCTTAAGGCCATATGATGGTGAGATTCTTAGTAAAGGAGGACATGGAAAGTCTGGAGAGGCTAAGGGCTTGCTTTAGAACACAGCATTGCTATGAGGAGTGCCCAAAAGTTCCCTTGAGGTCTGGTTATTTCCATAGTCACACTTTAAAACACCCTCCCAGGCTCTCTCCTGAAGTTACTGACTCAGCCAACCAATYTAGTCACCTGCTGTTGGGTGGTGGTTTTCTATATGCAAAACATCCTGCTGAGTGCCTGGCAACATTTCCACGCTTATCCTATACCCTGCCTATGTTTGTGGAGGGGTTGTTAAGTGCAAAGAATGGCAGGCTAGGGGTTGAGGGAAAGGTGGGTCTGTCAACACTGGCAAGTTAAACTGACAAATGCCAGCTAGTGCCCTTTGTGGGCATTCTCAATAGAAGAAGTGATGGGCAGTAAGAGTTTCTGTTGCAGGGTGTAGGAAGATACTCCCAATCCTACACTGCAGTGGTGGAATCTGTTGTGATACCCTGCCAGTTTCCCTCATCTTGCTGAATCCAGAGCCATCACTGAAAGTCTTGGATTAGCCTTGGTCCACTCATTTCCTTTCTCAACATGGGAGTTTCATTCCAGCAAGGAGCCCRAGAAGGTAGCTGGTAGATTCATCAACTGGACAATGCTTATTCTGCCACTCCCATCCCAAGGACTAGCTCTTAAGAGGTACATGTTTGCTTTATCCCACTGCT
The DNA here is from genome assembly GCA_002335545.1 of Apodemus speciosus. NCBI lineage: Eukaryota > Metazoa > Chordata > Mammalia > Rodentia > Muridae > Apodemus > Apodemus speciosus. The sequence goes on along the minus strand of BDUI01003255.1, from coordinate 21,162 downwards.
CCTCAACCTTCATGCCATACAAGAAGGCTCCCTCTTCCCAACGTGGAGCTTCCGGAAGGAATAGAACCATCTCCATTTTCTCATAAATGGCTGCCTCACATCTGTATCAGAGATGTGGCCCATGCTTTACAGTTAAACTTTCAATCCATTACACAAAATGCTAACTTAACTTCAAGAGGTTTTGCCTGCTCTTTTTCTCCTTTTTCACAGTATATGTACTAATAGACTGCAGGACACATTGTAGCAAAATTTCACAAGGGAGTTTGTGCCACCATGGTAATTAAAGTCAGAAAGTTATATGAAGTCTTCCTGTCTTAAGTAAGCCAGCCATTGCTCAGAATGGAAAGATAATTGACAGAATGCTAAGATGGAAGCTGCTGTAAAAATGACCAAAGGCTTAAGATATATAAATGGTGGGAAAAGAACCCACGTAGTTTAATCTTTACTGAGAAAAATTACTACTTTTTTAAAGACAGTAACAGAATAATAATGTTCTCAGCCAATAATTGCATGACTATATGACCCTCCATGCCTATAGATGTTGCAAGGAAGAAAAACAAATCAGAGAAATTAACAGGAAGCAATGCCTTGCACGGAGTTTGTTTGCTGCCCTTCTCATGATTAGATTCTGTCAATCAAGGAGTGTTTTCATACAAAAAGCCATTAGGAGTTGGAGCTTCAGTTCTTCTGAAGGGCAACCAAGCTTGAATGCCGTCAGAGAGAGAAGGTCCTCTATGGTTCTGCTAACACAGGGTGAATTATAGCTATTGGCATTTAACTGTGTAAGCAGTGCTTACCTGGGGATTTTAATAATTCGCGGATTGATGTTTTATGTTTTCCTTTCCTAAGAACATATAGCATTTTTATGCTTTGACTTTATTAGTTGTTTGTGTGGCTTCATCAAATCGCAATTCATAGGGTACATGTATAAGGACTAGAAATAGATATATTCCAACCAGCTGGGAGCGTTGGTTTATAAGTCAATATTTGCCACGAGGTGCAAAAAAAAATTTCCTAAGGATCTTTTGTGTTGCCTTTAAATAAAGAGCTCTCTCTTTTGCCGGCTTCAAATAAACTTTTATCTTATCCAAGTTGACTGTGAGGTCTTCAGTGCATCTAATGAGCCCCAAACTCAAGGTACAAAAGGTGGACCCAATACTGGAGAGTTCAGAGTAGAGAGTTCGGCTCCATGTATCACTTCCCAGCTGGGCAAGATCTGGCAGAGCTCATGGCCTGGGTTTTCTGCCTCTCTTGCATTCCCAAGTCTATTCTTTGTGTGCCTTTGTTCAAGGTGCTTTTCTATCTGAGACAAGAACCTTTGTTGAAAATTCTGACCCCATCCTCTGGGTATTGCTCCCTGGAATGTCACTGTAATGCTTGTGGAGAGTGTAGGAGGTGACACAGGCTGTGTGATTGAGCCAGAGCAGAGCTCAACACCAAGTCTGTCTCACCTGRCCTGCTGCAGCAATCGCTTAGCTAGGACCGCTTAGCTCGCACCCCACGCTCTACAGCAYGCATGCTCTGTYGAGAGTCTGAGCATTCTAGTTYTCCYACCTTCCCCTTGCTCTAATCTCTTCAGGGCATCTAGCTTGTTSCATAGATGAAGGCAGAGCTACGACACCATCTGACTCCCTGCTTATCTTCCCCACATCTGTGACCCCCTCRTTCTCACATGGCCTTCTTAAAGTTCTACTGTTGGAAGTTGCTTCTCACTCAGGTCAATCTGCCCATTGTTCTCTCCCTCAGTGCTCTGTCCCAGCTCGATTGGATCAGTGTGGTGTTCTATAGTCCTACTTTCCTGGGCTACTGTCCTTCGAGCATTGTGCCATAATTGCAGCTGGCATTCACCCTACTTTATCAAAGTCTATAGCTTCTACTAATAAGCTTCACAAGGTCAGAAGTCACTTCTGTTTGAGTTCAGTATGTTATCTCTAGTGTTTGGCACCCTGCCTGTTGACAGAGGGGTCTTTGGTAAATCTTGGTTAAATTAAGGAAAGGGCAAAGAATAAAGAGAGTGTTAGTGATAATAATAATCAATACTATAGATATATAGATATATAGATAGATAGATAGACAGGTCACTTGTTCCCTCACTTGTGGCCTATGGATGTCACAATGGTATAGTTGTCCATTCATTCTTGGCATTCTGAACTTTATTGACTGTCAGATCCTACAATTGTATATGTATGATACATGATCATATATCACTAAGAAAAATATAACACCATCAGGTAATCTATGACTGAACACTGACTGTGAGACGGCTTTCTGTTTTACACTTCAAAATTCCAGATGATAAGGTATGGAAACTATATGCCTCTCTCCAATAATGTGCATTAGAATTAGACAATGGCGTTATCACCAGTGTCTTAGCGGGTAATATGAATAATTCTGATGCTGAATGAAGTAACCTGAATTCTTTCTGGGTGGGAAGAGAGAATGGAATCCCACAAGTTTTCCTCTGACCTCCACATATATGCCATGGCACATGTGCACACACATATAATACACATATTCACTCACAAAATAAACTAAAGATGTGTAAAATACTTAAGCTAGATCAGATCTAGGAAAAGTGAGTCGAACTGAAAGCATTCTAATGGGTAAGCTGAAAATGTGAAGCTTCGGTACAACCCATCACTGTAATACTGAGTCTATGGCATACACTGGGGTAGATGGAGCAGAGCGGTGTCTGAGCCTCTTGGTCATCTGCTGAGAAGGCACCCCAGCAATTCTGGTGTTTGGGATCATAGGATGCAGTCTCTAATRTGGAAGCAAGATGACACTGTGACTTTCAACAGTGTAAGGATTAGTAAGTTGMAAGCAACAGAATACAGAGCTGAGAGCTGCCCTGATCCTGTCTTCTCCTCAGCTCTTCGTGAATAACTTCATCATGTATGGCTCTGGAGTTGCTTCTACAGCCTGTTTATTGGAAGAGAAATTGATTCACAGTGGCTTGAACTGTTATCTAGGGATARCCCATGGGTACTGGCATCATTTCTCTACCCTCTAGTCTGGTAGTACTCTCAATAGAAAGACTTCTGCCTGGCCAAAAATCAGGGATCCTGAATCTTGCCTTGTGTTGTAACTGGATAAGGGTCCTTAGTGTTGTATGTCACTCCTGTGATCGTAAGTGAGATAGCACACCTCCTTGAAACTTCCAACTCCTACTCTTGATCTGAGACCTTCCCCACCATGTCTGATAATGGGATCATAAGATTTCTGGGCTTTGGAAAGACATGCTCTCTTCAGTCTGTCTATCCTCTGCTTCTGATTTTGCTTTCCCTTTAACAAATCAACACATTGCTAAGCCAGTCACTACTCTACATCCTCTCCTGCCTCTTTCCTTCTCTTACATTTCCCCTTATTCTCAGAGTTGTTCATTTCATAGGTCTAACCCTCTGTCATTCCCACATGACAGATTGAGCACTTCAGATTCATGAGCCTAGTGGTGTCTGTACGAGAATCACTGAATGTTGTAGCACTCAGTCCTACCTTCTCCGCCCCTGTGAGCTTGGGGCCGTGAAAGTGTCACAGTGCCAGAGCCAACAGAATCTGCAGGGATGTCTCAGCTAATTAGCTTATTGAACAGATGAACTGGCTTTCACCAGAGGTGACCCAGCTGGTGGTGACACATTAGGACTTGACTCTCCAGGCTTCAGCCCTCGGCTGGCTAGTTCAGGGAGCTGAATTCCTTCTTAACAATGTCTGGGACAGTCCATTTCTCTACCTTATTTTAGGTCTGTATTTTTGAAAACTCATATCTTTTGCCAAAAAAATCTTTTTTAAATCTCGCATTAAAATAGAAATCGATTTACATGTTTTGAAATTAAAATTTTTATTGATTCTTTGTGAAGTTCACATCATGCTCCCCAATCCTACTCATCTCCCTGATCCCTCATATCTGCCCTCTGTTCCTTTAAGCACCCCTTCAGAAGAAAACAGAAAATAAAAATAAATAAAATAAAAACAAAACATCTAGTGCAGTCTGTGGTGTGTCATGGTGTGTCCCACCCCTTTGCACACACAGCTTTACTTGAGAATAGTCATTGGAATGAGTCATTGATCTGGTTCGAAGCCTCTGGCTTCTGCCACATTGTCAACACTGGATCCTCGCCTGGACTCCTCTCAGACATTTTGTTGTTGCCTTGTGTGATGGAGGTCCTGTAGTTCTGTATTTGCAGAAGTGGCCCTTTCACACTCTTCAGCAGTGCATAGAAGGGGTGTGCGTTGGGGTGGGTCAACTCAGAGCCCTGGGTCTGKGTCTGTGTGGAAGCTGAGTTGCTCATCTCACCAGCTCTTCTCTGCCTCCAGCCACTAAGACCAGCCCTCCTGCCTTGCCCAGGAGAGGGGCATGGCCAGTTCTCCTGTTCTCCTGCCCTTTAAGCACAGTACTTCAGAGCAGGTCTCCTGCCCCTCACCAGCTACAGTAGGCTGCACCTCACCTGGGCAGCACAGTAGAACTGCCTTGTACTAGTAGAAAAACTAAATATCTTAAATTTGAATAGCGAGACTATTAGAAGTCTACCCTCGTTAGGGTTGCTATTGTGATAAAACACTGGTAAATCAACCCATGACAGTGTTTATTTGGCTTATGTTTCCACATCACTGCTCATTATCAAAGGAAGGCAGGAGTACTAGTAGTAGATACTGGCTGTTCAAGGTTCTGGCTATTTGTTAAATTCAAATCCCCTTTCTTAGTAATAAAATACAGACTCAGGAAATTTCTTCAGGATTATGTTTTAAGAATTCCCATTTGTCTCAAGGTTTCATCTCTGTAAAGACTATGACAAAGTGTTTGTGAGATAAAGGTGAGTCAAATAGGCAGAGAGTATAGTTTTCTTGGGTGACTACAATGGCTCTTACAAACAGGTCCATTTTAGCTGCCTCTCCAAATTTGCCATGCGGGTCAACATGACTTTCAATTTAGAAGCAGAGATCAGAGTTATTCAAGTAGTGAGAGGTAGAACCAAGTCTCAAACTCAGATCTAGTTCTTTATGTTGTCCTGGCTAGTTTTGTGTCAACTTGATATAAACCAGAAAGGGAGGGAACTTCAATGAGAAAATGACTCTATTAGATCCAGCTGTATAGGATATTTTCTTAATTAGTAATTCCTGTGGGAGGATCTAGTCCTTGTAATGGTGTTATTCCTGGGCTGGTAGTTCCAGGTTCTATAATAAAGCAGGCTAAGCAAATCTTGATAAGCAAGTCAGTGAGGAGCATATTTCCATGGCCTCTGCATCAGCTCYAACCTCCAGGTTTCTGCCCTGTTTGGACTCCTGCCTTCCTTTGATAATGAGTAGTGATGTAGAAGCATAAGCCAAATAAACACTATCATGGGTTGATTTATCAGTGTTTCATCACAACAATAGCAACCTTAACGAGGGTATATGCCTAATAGTCTCCCTATTCAAATTCAAGATATCTAGTTTTTCATAATGTATAGCTAGTGCTACTACTCAGCTGCAGAAGTATTTGTCCTTTACTAGAGACCCGTAACATAGTGATTTTCTTAAAGAGATTTATAACCTGTCCCTATCATGATTTGTCTTATTTGAATATCCCTGGAATTCACCATCCCAAGCCATCTTTAAGGTGACTCTTTCTAGGCTAATAGCATAGAGTTGTTAGTGAATGGAGAGTGATAGAATTKGTTTTAATTTGTCTCTAAGGCAGGCCTTTACTTTATTCTGTGTGAGGTTTACAGACTATCATCTAATAGATTGGGAATTGGGGCCTTAAGTCTAGAAATATTGTTGGTCTTCTTCATCCAGGGGCTTATTTCTCTCAGTTTGATCATTCATGCTACTTTTCTTGGAAGCTGATCATCCTTGGGC
>BDUI01003254.1:92470-103976 GCA_002335545.1 Apodemus speciosus | reverse complement strand
CCTATCATTTGTCTAATCCCACACTTCTAGAGGATATGTTCCATGAAGATACAATATAGTAAAATTGTAGACACTATATCAGTGTTTGTTGTTATGTGATTAGTACTCCAGTACATGGAATCTAATCTGGCTCATTCAGTATTTAACTAAAGAAAGTTACTAACTCTAAACTTGTGGCTCAACCGCAAGATGGTAAAAATAGTTTTCCTTTCCTGAAGTTGTGCTAAAAATACTCTGACAAAAGAAATACAAGGGAAGAAGGTTTTATTTCAGTTCACACTTTGAAATATATAGTCCATCATTGTTGGACAGTCAAGGCAGTACACATCTGAGTCAGCTAGCAGAAARCTGAATGCACCCTGATGCTCAGTTCCCTTTCTTCTTCACAGAGATAATTCAGCAAACTGTCGAGCGAATGGTGCCACCCAAGGTAAGCAGGTCTTCCCACTTCAATAAGTGAAATTAAGTTCATCCCCCACACAGAATCCCAGAGGACCATCTCCCAAGTGATTCTAGATCCTGTCAAACTGATGATTAGGAGTAATAAACATAATATTCCTCAAGTGATGAAGACATATTTAGTGTAATAAATAGGTAATAAGTGCTTGTATCACATAAAATAAAATTTGGTGTGTTCAGAATGCCATAAATGTAGACTTGAGACACATATTAACCTCTCAATAAATGCATATGAGTTTTATATTTATTACCCATACTTACATAGCTATTTTAAATCAGATACTGTGATGCCTGTATGCTTTAACTCATGAATGTAAGTAAAGACCCCACAATAAAGGAAGTTACTAGGAGGGTAAAGGAAAGAAAACAGGATAAGACAGAATGGGAAGTGAAGGGATGGAGAGTGGGGAGAAAAGACAAACAATTGAGAGAGTTGAAAAGTGGCTCTTAAACATCAAGCTTTTTGTTGAGAGAACTGGGGAGCACCCCTTTAATGGAAGTGGACATGCTGAGGCCTAGGTGGATCACCAGTGAGAGAAGTTGGAAGTGACAGTGCCAGAACACAGAGAGACAGACTCTGTTCAGATCTCTCCCTTCCCTGGCTTTTCACTACCCCTCAATTTCATTTCTTTCAACAGACGTAATTTCAGTAGTCAGTAAGCCTTCTCCCATAACATCCTAACGGGGACATATTAAAAGAAAAGCTCAGTTACAAAAAAGGAAATGATTAGGTATGAGGTAGAAAGAATGCTGTGCTGCAGATTAAGACTGATAAAATGAGCTAGATGTGCATGAGCAACTAGAAGACAAGATGAAGGAATCCCTCCACTTCAGCATGCTGTRTTCTAGAAGTCAGAGATAGCCCATTAGGTGGCAACTAAATAAATATGTACTAAATGTATCAAATTATGGGTAAAGTTTTGAAGACAATTTTGAAAGGTTGATGAGGCTGGAATTGATTTGTTCAGGATGGCCAGGGACAAGATTCAGTTTATAATCATTTCCAATAGATCCCTGACCTTCAGAAGACAAATGATACCATTTTTACTACTCCTTTGAGGACTTTGTTTAATGTATTTTGATCAGATTCACCATCTCCCCCAATACCTCCTTCCCTGCACACCCAACTGTATAACTAATACTTTTTTAAAAATCTATCAGGTACAATTTATAATGTCCACGTCCTCTTGGATGAATAGCCTAGAGTTTGAACAGATCTACCAATGAACACTGTCTGTCTCTCTCCTACTACATATCMTTGCCAATATCTCCTCAGCTATGGGTGGGTTTTGTGCTCACCTCCTCTCACCATATTAGGATTTTTTTCTACCTTGAACTTATGTAGGTTGTGTGCTTAATGTCACGATCTCAGTGAAGCCATACTACACTAGTCTTTGTGGAACACACTGTCTCCTGTACTATCCACTGCCTCTGGCTCTCACTATCTTTTTTTAACTTCATTTTCTACAATGATCTTTGGTTTTTGAGAGAAGGGGATGTGACATAGATGTCACTTCTAGGGATAAACACACCACAGTCTATTGTTCTCTGCACCTTAACTAGTTGGGGACTCGTGTTTATTACCATCTACAGAAGAAAGAGCATTCACTTATGAGAACTGAGTGATTCACTATATTAGTAGCATAATGATAAGCAAGTACAAGTGGATCCAATACGAGGCCATTTAGCAAATAATAGCAGTAATGCCCATAACCTATAGAGTCAAATTGTTCTTTGCCCTGATAATGGTGCTAAGAATGAGTTTCATCTTGTGAAGAAAGAAACCTTATCCCAATCAGAAAGTGGCTGGTCACTCCCCTGACACCCATACCACTACAGTAGCAGTGGGAATGTCTCACTAGGCTGGTCATTACTGTGACTGTCAGACTTCGCAGGCAGTAAGATAGGTAATTACATTTCTACCTAAGTAGTTTRCATAGCACCTTTCAGGGGATATGGGAGCTGTCCAATAGTGATGAAGCTTCCATGTGGGTACCAGTTTGATTTCTCCATGGTCTACTAGTCATGTATGTGAGGTCTCCAACAATTGTATCTTACCATAATGATCTGGAGGGAAACAAAGGACACTAGCAAATGCCTGTGAAGTTTGGAAGTTCATGTGAACTTACTGGCCAACAATTRTAAAACTGGTAATCATTCCTGGTCCTGGGCTTTTTATTTGAGTAGCCTGTGGAATCAACTGTAGGCTTATGGCCCTATTATAGGGCAATTACAGTTAAATTTTCTCTCTCTGTCCCTCTGTCTTTCTGTCTCTGTCTCTCTCTCTCTCTCATACACACATACACAAGTGCTTACTAAACACACAAATAAATACACACACACAAACTTCAGAAGTTTCCTATACACATATGTTTTATTACATTATTTATATAATTTTATATAACTGTGTCTGTGTGTGTGTGTGTGTGTGTGTGTGTGTGTGTGTGTGTGTGTGTGTGTGTGTAGGAAAGCTTCTGTAGTACTAGCATTCATCAATTTTGCTGTTGTTTTTGGTTTGGCTTATTTGCATTAGAAACATTTCCATACCATCTATTTTGATCAATAATTCCCCCCCTCCAAACTCTTCCTAACCCTTCCCCACTTCCATACCCACCTAACTTCATCTCACTCTCACACATACCCTTTCTATCATTCTCAAAAAATAAAAATAAAAAATAAAAAAAAATACAAGCAAAACAAGCAATTAAAAAACCCAAAGCAAACAAAGACAAAAAGTACCAAAACAAATCAAAACAAACGAACTCTGAGGAAAACAGAGAGTCTTATTGCACCTCAGTACTGAGGTTGTCTGTTAGCTCCTCTGAGCTAAGCACAAAATGGAGAACTCCCTTTTCTTAGYGAGGCTTCCTCTTCTCTTTCCTCTGCTCTGCCTGATCTGTAGAGTCTGGTCCTCAATCCTCTACCTGAGAGCATGTATTCCTTGGCACACCTACAAGTTTACTTTCTCTTTCCAGGTAAGAACCCACCCAACAAGTACCTGATATGCCTCTCCCATYTGCATCTCACCTCTTTCATCCTAAAATGCCTCTCCACACAAATGAGGCATTCACAGTACTTTAAACTCCAKYCAATTATTTTATTCACCCTGCAAAACTCCTTCCCACTCTAAAGTTCATATATAGCTCTTTTCTACCCCAAGCTACATATAAGCCACCTGAATAAGGGTATGCACATAAGTTAAGATCATYTAAGAGAACTGTTTCAGTCACATTCTTGGAGAAGCCCTCTCTCCCACTCCCACCCTCCACCTCCATACTCATTCCCAGGACTGGGATCTTGTAGACCCTAGACATTCTGGACTCTGCCTCATCCTTTCAGCCTGTTGTGCAAAGGCACCTGAATATACTGAGAGGGAGGAAATGGAGAACCTGGAACCAAACAAGGACCCCCAATATACATACCACAGCTGATACACAAACCACAGAGTCTACTTTATTTTGGCCAGTTACTCCGGGGCCTGTCAGGGACCATGGGGTTGATACACACAGTGACACTCCATTTTCAAAACACACAGTGACACTCCATTTTAGAAACTGATTTTTTTTTCTTTTTCAGCAGATTATCAATTGCAAATAGTTTATTGCTTACAGGTGGAGATCTTTAGTCTCTATTTCTCCTAGTACGTTTTCTTTCTATCCTCTACCCCAACTTCACTCTTCTTTATTCATTGACCGTAAACATCTTTACACTATTGAGTTATATTTCTCCTCATTTGAAACATTCTGTTCCAAATTCCCCCTATCAATTTCATGACTTTTATTGCTATTCAAGATGAGACACCTTGTCTGAAAATTTGAAGCCAACACACACAAATAAGAGAAAACTTCTGACCTTTGTCTTCAGGATCTGGGTTATCTCACTTAGAATGATTGCTCAAAGCTCTATGTATTTACCTAAGAATTTAATAATTTCATTTTATTAACAGCTTTGTTATCCTTCACTGTGTAAATGTGTCATGCTTTAATTATACATTCATCAGGTTTCATTAATGGTCATGTTATTTAATTTTCCTGGTTATTGTGAATCGAATAACAAAGAGCAGGAAGGTATCACTATAGTATGAGACAGTTCTTTGGGTGAATGCCCAAGAGTAATATACCTGGATCTTGTGGTATAAATTTTGATTTTATGAGTGACCTTTATGTTGATGTCCATACTGGGTGCTCTAGTTTACACTCCTACCATCAGTGAAGAAGTGACCTGATTTCCACACCCAAAGTAGCATTTTAAGATTTTATTTTTTAATGTTAGCTGTTCTAACTAGGGTAAATACAAGAGAAATCTCAGCAATAGAATGGATGATGTTTAAGACAAATTGTACCATTTACTAGATATACATCTGTACAATCAGTTCCCATGGCAAGGAACCAATCATGTATTCCTATGGTTTTCCTTTTATATAAGGATTTTTGAGATACACATCTCTTATTATATCTTTATTTTTTTAAATGCTCTACATTAAAATATAGCTAATTGTACTTTCCTTTAGTATGTTCTGATTTCTCTAGTTCATAAAGTGTGCCCACTACTTTTCACTTACCCTGAATCCTAGGAGTAGAATATAAGCAACTTTTCACATTACAACTACCCAACTAATAGAGACATGGAAAGCTTCAAAACATCAATCTATAATGAATTATTTAAGAACATTTTTCTCTTAATAAGGACTAGCAGGAGATAGATACTTTCTGACTACACATTTCATACTTTGACTAACCAAGACAAGACTACAAATTAGAATTCACACCATGATACACATCAAACACTGGTATGTATTTTATTATTGTGACTTAAATTCTATGATATATCATGCCATAATTGTAACAATCGGTTCATCTAACTCTAGAGGTACTTGATTTCCTGCTCTTCTTATATTCAGTGTTCCTTCCCAGGCACGTTTGTGAAAGATCAGTGTTCTGCCTTTGCAATAATTTAAAGGGCACTGTTCTGAAGGAAGAAACATGAAGCAGAGAAGTAACCCCTTTTTATCATAGTGGAAAAGATCACTGAGTGAACATTTAGGACAAAGGCCCTCAGTAGACAGAGGTTGCCAGGTGGGAAGAAAAGGCAAAAGAGCTAGTATGGCAGAATTTGGCCAGAAGCAGGGGCTGAATGTGAAGCTCAGAGAGTGGATAAGGTCCAGAAAGATTTCTGAGAGCACAGATCAGGAGGATGACACAAGGTTCCCGTCTCATTTGCATAATTCATTAATGTTTAACCTGATCACTTACTATCAGTTAAAGGACAGAGAATGACAGCCATAAGGGTACCTTGTATACTTCTAAGAGGTCATAGCAGAAGAAATTATATTAATTGTAATTCAATAGTTGTATTTGAGGAACTTAGAATATGTAAAAAATCTCAAAAATGCAAAATATTTGATAATAGATAATGGAGATAACATGCAACAAAGTTAGACAGACAAGAGTACTTGTGAAATGGCTTATTCCTTATAGGAAAATAAGAAAGGAATAATGTTTATAAACTTTCCTTACTGGACAGTCTAAAGAAATGTTCTCAAAAGAATATAAGAGTGAGTCTCTGTTATAATAATGGGATTTTGATATTTTTAAATTTATGAAAAATTTCGAAATTAGTACATAAAAACTCAAGAGAGTAGTACGTTAAATTACTATTAAGAGACTGGATCTGATTAGTAAATATACTATATAGTAAGTCTCATAAACATGTTTGCCACATGTTACTTAAGCATAAAACATGAAAAATACATCTAATGATGAAGTATTGCATCATAAAGGAATTAAATTAGAGATGAAGAAAGACAGTTTGATATTTTCATCCAGTGTAGAAACAACTGGTAAAGATGTCCCTCCAGTGATATGAAGAGTGTATATTTTATTAGTATATGTTGCAATCTCAAAGAAAAAACCTGGCTTCTTTGGTTAAATAAAAAAATAGCCATGATGATGATGATGATGAAGTCAATGTTGATGAAAATAATAATGAGACATCTAAATTTTTGATGCAAAGTACATGGGCTAACTATCCACATATAAAACTAAATATAATAAAAAAATGACACTTTAAAGGAAAATGGATCATGGATCGTAAATTCATTTTCTTTAAGATGGAATAGAATGTACAAAGCTGGGAAAGACTTCTTTCTGAGTCTTTGTGATAAATGTTGGAACAACTACCACAAACAAGACCACTGTTTTTTTCAACTCTTTGTGTTTTTATTTTTTAATTATGAAAGAAGATAAGATTTTCATCAGTCTGGCATTCTGCTATGCTGATAAATATTGGGACATGCATAGAAATGCTTTGAAGTCGTGGAAGTCTGTATAAACATAGGACACTCATTCTATCACAGAAATGTATGAAAAATGTTAATATAAAAAGAAAAATATAATATAAATGAATATTGTGATAAGATAAAATGCAAATTATATAAACTGATATGACTTTTAAAATTTTTAATTAATGCCATGAAAATTCTTGACTTCACACATGCCTACAGTATTTCTTTTGTTTTCAGCAAGTTTTTATGACTTTTTCTATGTCTGTGAGTCAATTATAGGATTATAGGGCAGGAACATCAACATTATCTGTCTTTCTCTGGAGTGTGAGGTGACTTAAAAACCCAGGAATGGAAGGCTTCATGCAACACCAAATCTAATTAAGAGTTACAGGTAATACATGCTTACTGGTGAATATAATCAAAATAGACTTGATTCGGGTAATGAATAATCATCAATACATCAAAGGATTCACATTGCCTATTATACATTTAGAGACAAGAACATCCTCTCTCAGATAAAAACAAACAAACAACAACAAAAAATCCAAAACAAACTATTGCAAAACAGTAAGGCATCCCATAACCTGGCATTTCCAATGACTATGTACTTAAGGTTGCCCTAACACTTATTAAGGATTTTTCTAGAGCCTTGAAAACATTGCATTTAATGTGAGCTAACTACTGAACAGTCAAGCTCAGTTGAGTTATTTTAATCCTTGGTACCGCCTTCTGTAGAAAAATGGCATCATGTCCTATACTTCAAAAAGATGTTTCCAGAAATAACTTTGAAAATGATTAGAGAATTACTTCGCATGTAGATTTTAATCAAAATGGGGCCAGAGAGATGGCTCACTAGGAAAAGACAATTTCTACCAAGCTTTATGACCCAAGTTCCATCTCTAAGACACATAAGGTAGAAGCAGACAGCTAATTCTCCAAATTGTCCTCTGACTTCCAAATGTACACACACACACACACACACCCCACTGCCCTAACCAAATCAATGCAATAATTATTTTTTGTGAAATTACTTTTTTTTCTACTTTCTTGTCAAATCTTGCTTGAAATGTATGACTCAAGCTTTGTTCAAAAGTTCATTTTAGCATCATTTAGTAAGTTGCGAAGATGTAAAGTTTCATTGTCTAAAATGTATTAAAGGCATCAGTTTGGGTAAATGATGGACATCTTGCTTAATCTTCCTCCCCTTCCCAGATGTTCACTGTCATTATAACTTGTATAACTTTGACTGGTCAGTTAATAAGGAGCTTAAAAGAGTCCCACCTATGCTTCTTGTTCCCACTAGAAGACAAGCAGCATGAAATCCATCACCATAGCTCATGAACGGTTGTAGCCTTTATGCCTGGCACACAGTGTGTAGAAATGGGGAAATAAAATGAACTTGGTACATCAAAGGAATTGAAATTAAAAAGTCATGATAAGTCTGCATATGCCTGGATGTATTATACAAATGAAATGGCTAGACGGCGTGGCATGGAGAATTATAACTGGTTCTTGAAATCATCAAAACGAAATTTCTGAATGATGTGTCTAATTAAAAATTGTCAGTAAACTTTGCACAGAGAAGATTTTCCAGATCAACACAAGGCTCTTTTCTTCTTCAAAGATCCCATTACTTTTGCTTTTAACTCTCCTTTGTTTATCTTCAAACACAGGAGTCCTCCCTCACCATCTCCATTTAACAGATGGGAACACTGAAGTTTAGACCTGCTGTTAAATTGCTTTCTCAAGGAAGAACACTCTCCCAGTCGGGGTCACAGAGAAGTCTGGCATCTCCCATTACTCTTTCAATTATAATCTGCTTCCTAGTCATTAACACATTTGCTTGAGCCTGCAAAATAAGCATCCTTTGTAGGCTCCAGAGTAGGAAATTTCCATTTGAGCAAGACTTATTTCAGAAAGTTTTATGTGAACTTGTAATTGCATGTCATTATGAAAATCATTGCGCCATTTTAGGCTTAAGGAGTAATTGTGATCAACAATTCACTGTCACTATGGCAACAAGATATTTCTAGCTGTTTACTTTTAAGGAATTAGAGGACTATTTATGGAYTAAGGCTGCTATACTTTTTATACCAGGTGACCTTTACAAGGATGAAATGGAAGTTTTATAAATCAGTGCTGGCAATGACTTTGGGATACATGGGTATATGTGAGCATTTCAGCAATACCACAGTAAGTAAGACTCTTTGAGCATTGATTCATATTCTAAAGGACTATTTTAGCATAGTATCTATGGTTGCTTACATTGTGGAGCAGTGTTTACTCTTCAGTGGTTAATCTTCTGCCAACTTGATGGGATTTAGAATTACTTAGGAAACAAACAYGTGATGATCTTTCCAGGGTTTAAGCAAGAAAGGAAAGCCTATTCTTGAGTGTGCKCAGCAGTTAACCCAGGTGTGGGATATCAGTCCTAATAAAGAGGAAAACAGAAGAAAGCAAGTTGAGTACCAGCTTCCAGCTCTCTCTGGTTTCTGACTATTGATGCCTTGTGGCCAGCTGCCTCAAGTTCCTGGGGCCATGTCATCCCACTGTACTCCAAAAGTCAGTCCAAGCAAATCCTTCCTTCCTAAGGTGTTTCTGGTCATTTTTTTACAATGATAAAAAGTAGCACAAGATGAACTGAGATGAAAGGAATTCCTAATCTTGGACTTCAACTTAAAACGAAATTGTGTGACCCTGTGGCAAAAGTGCTCCCTACCTGACTAGCTATGGCTGATTGTTCAGACACAAATTCAGTAATTAATGAAGGTGTCCAAAGAGGGTTGGGATGGTAAATCAGCTGGTGASACGCTTGCCATGTAAGCATGAAGACCTCTSTTTTGTCCTTAAAACCTAGATAGAAAAAGAAGTGGACTTAGTGGGATAACCACGTAAGCCCTGCCCTGGGAAAATGAAGAGAGATGGGTAGTCCATGGGCTTTGATGACTAGTCAAACTAGCCTAATCATGACACTCCAGGCCAATGAGAGATTCACTCTCAAATCCGAAGGAAGATTTCAGAGGAACCACCAATACTATCCTCTGGCCCCAAACACATAAAMATATACATGCATGCGTATCTCCCATGTGTACTTACAGGCATGTACTCACAGACACAGGCACACACTGCATCCCCAACCCTTATACCTCATCCCTCACAGAAACAGTGAGACACACATAGAGAATATTCAAAGAGCATTTTAATGCCATACTTCATCATTCCTTGTTATTTCTTCTTCAATCTAAATCACTCACAAGGTGAGCTTTTCTTTAACCCCAATTTTTCACAATAATTCTTTTCCAGCTCCATTTACTAGCACAAGAATTCATTTTATCAGACAATGCAAAACACAAAGGAGGACTGAGAAACATGTCCTAGTAGGGATTGTATGGTCTCTGCTCACGTACACATTCAGTCTTCCTCTTTTCCCTCTATTTCCCTAGAATAGCCTTAAATGAGACAATTTAACAAGTTATCAATAAAACACTAAAATACTGTTTAATTGAGTGCTTAAGAAGACCCATTCTAAAATATATGATGCCCTTGTTTCTCTCAGTAAATACAATCTGAGGAAGATAATTTAACACTTATAGTATTGACTTTAAGTATCCTGATATATTCATGTAGCTGAGATCAGCAGAGTATGAAGAGTACCCACTGGCAATGGAGTATGCATGTGAGTGTGCTCCCATCCTCATGAGTGCTCCCATCCTCATGAGTGCTCCCATCCTCATGCTTCAGGCCTCCTCTCATCTCTATGCTCTCCAGGGACTCCTTTTTCCCAGAAATATCATGTTTCTATAGGTTTCCATATTTCTTCACCAATCAAACTTTTCTATCTGAGTGATTTTTGCCCTAGTTTTACATAAGAGGCTTGGAATCATGGAAGCAGCAAGCACACTTCCTCCTTAGAATCTACTCTAGGAAAGATTTCRGGTCATTTGTTTCATTGTCTAGGACATGCTCCYAGAGACTGGGATGTGAAAAGTYCTGGGCCTCAGAGACCATTTGTTTTGGTCAATCTACTACATAGATACATTATTCTGTTTAAAGAAAAGAAGGAGCAAAAACTACATCAATCTTCAAAGAAAGAGAGGGAGCATCAAAAGAATCCTGCACTTAGAGTAGCTGCACATTAGGTCTATCCCACATTCTCCAAGGTCTATGGTTTTCCCTTTCTTCTTATTGAAAATATAGACCCACTAAGTCGAAGATGTGGATGTGAGGCATAGCGCAGGTGAGGCTTCTGCCAATCTAACAGGAAGCTTTAATAATAGCATATTTATTTCTATTTACGGCTTCCCAAATCAAACTTTTTCATCCTAGATTGCTACTTGGTTACTATTAGAAGATTTTAAAGTCATACAGGATGGATCCCTATTCAATTTCTTATAAAATCAAAAAACTAAAAAAAAATATGATTTGGTTACTGATGAAAAAAATTAATCTCTTCTGACTTTGATGGGAGACATTACATTCTAATCCATCTAGAAATCTTAAGATCTCCATAATCATACTCTTCCTTAAAGTAGGATTAAACAGAGAGGATTATAATTAGTAATATGGATATAATTTTGTATGCATATATATATGTAATAGCAACTAATGAAAAAAGGGACTATGATTTTGAAAAAGAGCAATGGTGGTATATAAGAGGCTTTGGAGGGAGGTAAAGGAGAAATGATGAAATCATATTCAATGTATATTTTACTATCTATTATATTATACTAAAATATATTTAATATAAAAGAGAAAGTTAAGGGT
>BDUI01003254.1:58021-71816 GCA_002335545.1 Apodemus speciosus | reverse complement strand
AAAGGGAAATGAAATGTAAATAAAGAATATATCCAATTAAAAAAAAGAAAATAAGATGGATGAATGGGAAGAGTGATATGTAAATAGATGAAAGGATGGAAGGAAAGACATTCGGAAGGCTGGCCTACTCAGTCAACCTTTTAAATTCTTAGCTTTACAGTTAAGCAATTTATAGACACACAGATTTCATATTAAATGATACAATTAATGTGCAACAATGGGCTTAATAACCATTTCTCTTTGGGATGAAAAGCTTTGTCATCATCCATGTTTCCACCTTAGGCTTATATTTCAGCTGATTCAGAATATACTTGTACGAACCCATTATGGGCCAGTTGGGCTTTTTGACACTCCATATGTTAAGGATCATACAGTATTAATAGTAACTAAGAAAAATGTGTATATAAATCTGATATGTTATCATTTACTCTATTGGTTGAGTCTCTACATCTTTGACTTGATACTTTTATCTACCACTTAGCAAGAAGCATTAGCTTAAAGACTATATTCTATGGTTTAAATGACAGATCCTAGCCGGGCGGTGGTGGCGCATGCCTTTAATCCCAGCACTTGGGAGGCAGAGGCAGGCAGATTTCTGAGTTCGAGGCCAGTCTGGTCTACAGAGTGAGTTCCAGGACAGCCAGGGCTACACAGAGAAACCCTGTCTCTAAAAAACCAAAAAAATAAAATGACAGATCCTTAATAACCCACCATTTCAGGCTTGATGAGGCCAGTTACATTATAATATTGGGCATTCTGCCTTGGTTTCTACTTTGGTGAAAATAGAAAATGCAAGGTTTGATTTAAATCCAGTTTGCATCCTCTTTAGGGAAAACTAGGATGATTTTTCAAAAAAGTTTTTGACTCTTAAAATTGAAAAGAGCTGCAATTTTAGGTGTGGCAGGGTTATAAACATTGAATTGAAGTTTAGGAAAACTGAGTTCCTAAAACAAGAAACTTAGTTTTTATGATTTCAAATAAAAGTATTTTGGGAAATAGTTTAAAATCATGCACCTCTCCACACTAGGCAGTGGGTCTTTCTGTCTTGCTAATGTCTCCACTAACTTGACAAGTCTATACAGAGATGAAAATTTCTATTTGGTGCCGTCTAAACTACCTGAGATGACTTTTACATTTTGGCCCATTCATCTTGGGAGAAAAAATGAAAAAGATGTAGCTCCACAGGGTGTAAATCCCACACCATCTGGCTGAGCAGCTTCAGTTCTCGCCTTGGTCACACCAACACTTTACAAAGCAATTTTTAGCACGAAGTTGCTTCAACCTCTACTACCTGCTGCTTGACACTCACACCCTCCCTTTCACATCCCAAAGGCTATGTTGTTGGAAGTGGATGACACTGTTCAGAACTGAATGTTCAAATGCCTGCATGTAGCACCGACATGGCAAGGCACAGCAGAGACTAGTTTGCTGATGAAACACTAGGGCAGACTTTGAGTATTTTATCCTTGTGCAATGAGTGTTGCCAGTGATCATTGGGAAAAGCTAACTCTTTATTACACATGTGTGTGGAATAATTTGATTAACCTGTGCATTTATGTTTAATTAGTGTTTCATCATGAGATGCCTAGACACTAGTCCCGTGGCCTTATTTATAGCAGGGTGCTTTTTCTCATGAATTTGAGTTCCTAATGATTTTATGATAGCCAGCATCTGCATTGAAATTGCACTCATCTCAGTATTACACAAATTGGAAAGTAGATTAACAATTTCTCCACAAGAAATCTATATGAGTATCTTATTTCTGGTTTATCATCTTGCTGTTCTTGTAACTTAGGACATTAATTCCTCTTTCTTCAGAAAGTTCCTGAATATTTTTGCAAAAAGTCAATGGACTAAAAATGACAGAAGGCATGACAACAGAATAAGGGAAAGTTTAAGACATTTCTTATATGATAATTCCTCTGATCAGCCGATGTGTGGAGTCCCATAATAAATTTGCAATTCTCCCCAACCATGTCAGAAAATTACTTTAATGGCATTAGATAAATGGATGACTGTTCTCAATCAAAGAGACTCAGGTTGAAATATGGAGAAGTTACTGAATTTTTTACTTCAGCTATGTTAGTTCATCTCCCCACCCTATTTTATATAACATTTTGATATACTCAAATAAACAAAAAAGCTAAGAATTTATTTCCTGCAAGTGAGAAAAGGATTCAGGTAATGCTAGGATATTATGCATGCTGTCAAGTAGTCTACTCCCAGCATACATCCCTATGCCAAATATCAGGTTTCAATAGAATTTGTATGTAGCCAATAATGTAAAGGGAAATAGCACCAAGGAAAGAACTATGATAAAAAACAAACATGAAGAATAACTGTCAACTGTAACTAAATAGCAGATCTATTACTGATGAAAATGCTGACATTAGAAAGATCTAAGCTAAAAGCAATTGCAAACAAACAAAAACAAACAAAAAACCCTTCACCATTAGGTCTGATGTTATAATCCCAAAATTACAAAATGAGCAATGTCTGTAAAGTTATGAACTCTCTGCCTCCACAGTGATTCTTCTTTTCTTTTTGTTTCAACCTCATTGTGATCCGCTGAAGAGAATATGTTCATGGAGATTTAAGACATTCATGAATTTTGTAGAGTAAGACACTAAGCTAATGATTTGCATCCATACCCATTGGTATCAAGGAATTTTACTCCTCATTCATTTTTATTGATTATTAGACATAAACCAAACCTATGTTATATACCATGTTTGCTTTCAGATCACACCTGGGGGATTAGGAGTCATGTGTTAAAATCACGGCCCCTTTTATTTCTTGGACTTTGTGATCATCATTAAAAAGCCAGCTACATCACTTCAACCTTAGGACTTAGACATGAGTTTTATGAGACAATAAAACTATACAAATCAGTTAGAGACCTGGAAGGCCACAAAACAATGAAATAAATCAGGGTGAAGAGTACCTTGAAGACATTGCTTCAGGCTCAAATGTGAGGTGGATGGTAGGGTGATCTCTCAGTGGACACATAATATTTTGCCTGGATGAGCTAAATGCATTGTAGTGGAGGCCAAGCAAAGGAGCGAGGCAAGGAGGAAGCCTGAAGGGCAGAATGAGATAAACAGGTCAAGCACAAGAATTTTGCTAAATGCAGCAGTAAAGATCCTGACGCTGAATGGCCTATGGACCAGTAGGAGCATCTTATCAGAAAAGCTTGTTAAAACACAACATTCAAACTCACTGGATCACAACCCACATTATTTCATGATTCAGGTTAATTAAAGTGTCAGTCTTAGATGCAAAGTGCTAGAGTACATCCGAATTCAGCCTTTGAGTCAAGTCAAGTGCTGGTCTCTGTGTGATTCTGCAAAGAATGGGCATACAAATTAAAGAAAAACCATGGACTCTTTTGTCTCCTATTTTAAAAGGTTAAAGGAGAAGATCAGAAGAGGAGAATTAAAAGGGGTTGATGTGGGAATGCAAAATAGAAGAGAGGGTGTGAGAAATGATAACATGAAGAAAGTTTTGCAATCCAAAGGAAACTTACTGCTGTAGAAGAATCATGTGTGTGTGTGTGTGTGTGTGTGTGTGTGTGTGTGTGTATAATTTAATGGAATGACATATAGTGGGAGAGAGAACAGCCCAACTAGACATCGATGCTACCAAATAAAAACCCCAGTACCAGTAGTCAGTTATACCTTTTCGAGTCATTTCCCTAAGAGGATCCACATTACTCCACAAATATCAGGCTGCTACCAATGCTATTGGTTACCCTCCATAACCTGCTGATAAGACCATATTACTGAACAGATCACATACTTTTGAAACTGAATGTAAAGAAATATAGCTGGTACTTATCTGTAAGTTTAGCCTGTCCTGGCCAGCACTGATAGTGCTAGAAGGTTCTATTCAAGCACTAGAGGATAAAAATAATCAAGAAACTCACCCATCTGTGAAGTCTGTGAACTATACCTACCTGTCTGCAATCTATGCCCACAAATACTATAGTGAGACCAATGTAAAGGGTGTAACTAACTGCATTTTAAAATTGGAGTTAAAACCTATTGCATGAGATCGAACCTATATTTTTACATTGATAATGATGCCAAGAACATAAAACTTAAATGGGTCATTGGCACAGAGAAAATCCTATTACTATTATTCTACTAAGTAAACATAGTGGCAAATAACTTCAAATCATACTTCTCTAACCATAGATTAGTGTATTGCCCCAGATTTGAAAGATCTGAAGTCCTTAGACTGGGATGATTTCACAGACCACTCTGTGTCTTTTCCTTTGGAATATGGCTACAGGAGCTGCAGTTTTACTTCTTTACAGCCTGAAAGCCTCCATGGTCCAACACTTCTCTTATTTAATCTTTGAAAAGTCCTACACTAAAGTCAAATATAAGCTGGGTGGGAAGGATTTCCGATAAGGTCATGAAGCCACATGAATCATTTCTGGCTAAGATTTCACTGTCACTACCACAAGGACTTCATCTTATACCAAGGCTTATCCTTATCATCTATATAACTAAGGAAATTCATTCATAGATGACGCCTAGAATATTGCTTAATATATAAGGAAAACTCAATAATGGACATTGGAACTATTAATATTTTCATTATAATTACTTGTTTTTTCATGCTTACTTTATTAGGTCCTATTAGATGGAATATGAAAGTTGAATGAAAAATGACAAGCTCGTCATTCACCAGAACTAATGCTTATAAGTATTTTAACCACAGAGAAAGGACCAAGAAGAAATGAAGTAATATTAAGTGAGCAAAGATATTGCAGAAGAGTCAAGAAAGAGAAGAATTCTATGTTCCGCACGATTGAGAGGATTTCAGAGAAGAAAACCTCATTGATTCCAGCAAGGTCCATGAGCACTCTGAAATGCTTCCATTGCTTGCACTACTAAGACCTTCAGCTGCTCTGAGACCTGGCCCACATGCTCTACAGAACTTATATCCCTCAGCCATCACAATGCAGGGTTGAGTCCTGCTGATATAGAAAGAACTTCTTCAAGAAAACTTCTACATACCTCTACCTGCCTGATTGGTGCCTAAGACATTCATTAAATACAATCAATAACTTGGGAAAGAAAGTGGTGGATTTTATTTAAAAAAACATTTTAAATGTTTTAAATCTAAAAGCATTTCAATTCTAGAATATGTTTAGGTGTTCAATAGATACTTTGTTCCCTAATATAAGCTCCCTAAAGCAACTGGTGCTACCCACTGTGTACAACATAAATGCTGTCTTCAGTCTATGCACCAGTAAAATATAAACCAATGTGTCAAGATAGTGAGTATGAATTATGTCTCAGTACTAAGGAGATCTAGATCACTAAGAAGGTCTAGATCACATCCTTTCCATGTAAATCTAACTGGCTTTGGACATCTCTATGTATGCTAAGTTCCCGACAAAGGCACGATTCTGTTTATCTTACTCAATAATACTCCACATATCTTAAGAGTTAATGTGTCTTATTTGAAAATATTTCCTTTCTTCTTCACCCAAAATCTCACCAGATTTTTACAGCTATTTCATCCATGTGTGTTACTACCAAAGGCAGGACTGTATGACACCTCTCATAGCTGAAATAAATCAAGATGCTCCATGTAGAATCACAGCATTTAGGCAACAGTTGTCTCTTGTGTTCCAGTTAAGCCAAGAGAACCTAAAGCTGGTCATTCAGTTTTTCAATATAAATCTCAGAAATAGCCATGGAGTGCAGGTTTCACACTGTAACTCACACTCATGATGAGCAGAATAGGCAGTTGTACTTACCCCCTGAGTGCGGTGGGGGTCCACAGAGAAGTACCACTCCTTGGCCTTCACGGACTGACACGGTGCTTCTCATTCTGGTCTTAAAATTTTCAAGATCTAATTAAAAAAGAAAAGAAAAGGAGGATATTTCAGAAGGAAAGCAACATGTTCTTTTTATTTGAAGGCCAATGTTCAAATCTCTTCCAAGGAACCTCAAGGGAATATTTGCGTTCAGGAGGAAAGCAGAATTTCATTTCTTTAAGCCTTCTAGGAAATCTGCTGTATAAATACAAATAAACATATACACACAAATCCCATGTTGCTGTAACAGGAATGCAATTGTATGTGGCATCTAAGATGGCAAAGTATATATAAGAATAAAAAAAACACAAAATAGGATTCAGTGAAAAAAAAACTGAAAAACACAAATAAATATGATGTTTACCTCCACCCAAGTAACTCAACACATCATAAAGAAAATGAATCCTACTGCCTGACCACTGACTCTCAAACTCCTACTTTAAAATACCTGATAATAAGCAGCCAGTGAAAACTTTACTCTCTACCTGTAATTATTTTTATTTAAAGAAATATTTGAAAATATAGAATTTGTAAGTAACAGTCTGATTCATGTTGTGAAGGACTATATGGAAGATACACATCACTGGAAATTAAGTAAAACTCACAGGACAACAATAAATTAAATGAATACACTTATTTTATTTATAGCTGCAAAAATACTAGTTATTTTAATCAGAGAAAGGATGATTTACAAAAAAATTGATAATTTAAAATCTCAATTAAGGACAAATGCTATTTTTATTACTAGCAGTGATTTTTAGGAAAAGCATAATTTCTTCCAATAACACTAAAGATAATGCATATAGATTTAGACTTCCTAGCTTTACTGACCACAGAGGGAAAAGACTATCCACTTCTTTATTTAAATAGCTGAGGACTATACAAATTGTAACTCCTAACGCATGTTATAAGCAAATATCTGAATACACTCAATGGCGCACTCAAAATGCAAATATTTAGTCTATGCACGGAATAGACTAAGGATCCGGTAATTTATATTAAAACAAAAATGTTTTGGAACTATGTTTGCCATCTACATATGAAATATTGCACTGCACAAACACACAATCACACACATGCACACACTCGCACAGAGGTACACACACACACACACACACACACACACACACACGTTTTAGCTCCTAAATATTGCTACAAAATTTCTGTGTTATAGCTTGTAGTAGAATGTATCTTCTAAATAAAAATTAGAAACTTTCCTTTGAAACATAAAAAGAGGCAAGAATTTATTTTCAAATTGATGAATACCTGAATCTAAAGACATTTAGAAATATTCAAAGCATCATAATTCAGTAAAACAGGCAATTAGGTTCTTAAATTTTTATTTGCTATTGAAAAGTAACATTTATCTTAAAGGATGTTACCAAAATGAACAGGTATGGCCAGAAAAGAAGCGACTGTGAAGACTCATTTTGACCAGAAGCTATTTTACTGAAATGTAAAATATTTATGTCTACTATAAACGCAGTATGTAGTATACACTGCTATACCATGACATTATAACTTCTTAAAGCTGCAACAGATACAAAAGATACTCAAAACATTAAAACTCCTGCATTGTAATTGAGTAGTAATGCTGAATCATTTAAATATTGAAATGTTAAATCTACTTATAGAAAAGTAATTTTTTAAAAAATTTCAGCTCTCACCTTCAGGTGAGAAAAGTCAGGGCATGATCTCAAGGAGGAACTTGACGCAGAAACAGAAGGACTGCAGCTTGCTGACTCAAATTGGCCTGAACTTAGCTAGTTTTCTCATACAGTTCAGAATTACCTGCATTGGGATGATGCTGCCCTCAGTGGGCTGAACCCTCCTGTGTCAATTAACAATAAAGATATTTCTCCACAGGCATACTTAACAACCCTGTCTGACCCATGCAGGTCTGAACTGAGTCTCTTTTTTTTTTATTTGATATATTCTTTATTTACATTTCAAATGATTTCCCCTTTCCTGGCTCCCCCTCCCCAAAAAGTTCCATAAGCCCTCTCCCCTCCTCCCGTTCCCCCATCCACCCCTTTCCACTTCCCTGTTCTGGTATTCCCCTACACTGCTGCACTGAGCCTTTCCAGAACCAGGGGTCACTCCTTCCTTTTTTTTTGGACATCATTTGATATGTGAATTGTGTCTTGGGTATTCCAAGCTTCTAGGCTAATATCCGCTTATCAGTAAGTGCATACACCATGAGTGTTCTTTTGAGACTGGGTTACCTCACTTAGGATGATGTTCTCCAGTTCAATCCATTTGTCTAAGAATTTCATGAATTCATTGTTTCTAATGACTGAATGGTATCCCACATTTTTTTGTATTCATTCCTTCATTGAGGTTACATCTGGGTTCTTTCCAGCTTCTGCCTATTATAAATATGGCTGCTATGAACATAGTGGAGCATATATCCTTATTACATGCTGGGTAATCCTCTGGGTATATGCCCAGTAGCAGTATAGCAGGGTCCTCTGGAAATGTCGTGCCCAGTTTTCGAAGGAACCTCCAGACTGATTTCCAGAGTGGTTGTACCAGCTTGCAATCCCACCAGCAGTGGAGGAGTGACCCAGAAAAGTAATTTTAAAGTTGTTTCATTAGGGAGTTAAGTAGTGATTGTTATTGTTCCTTTACCACACAGTCTTGTTTTCTTTATTTTTTTTATTTTTAATTATTTTTATTTTTTTATTATTTATTTTTTCTTTTCTATATTCTTTGTTTACATTCCAAATGATTGCCCCTTTCCCGGTTCCCCTTCCCCATAAGGCCCATAGGCCCTCTTCCCTCCAACCATTCCCCAATAAACCCCCTCCCACTTGCCTGTCCTGGTAATCCCCTACATTGCTGCATCAAGCCTTTCCAGGACTAGGGCCCTCTCCTTCCTTCTTCTTGGAAATGATTTGATATGTGAATTCTGTCTTGGGTATTTAGAGCTTTTGTTTTCTTTATAATTTTCTACATAATTTTATACTTTGGAGACTTTTAACATTTCAACTTTATTCATTAGTAGTATGAAATACAGAGCTGTAATCATATCTAGGTAGACATGGGAGGTCAGGAAACTAAACTACTTTTACATTTGGTTTTCTCTACCCAACTTGGGATTGAACTCAGACCAAATATCCTTTCCTCTGAGAGACCTAATGCAGATGCTCAGGCTTGCAAGGCAAATGCGTTTATCAATTGTCCCTTCAAACCGGCTGTATGGAGGAGGTTTTTAGTCACTGATTTTAGCCATCAAGCAAGCACACCAGTATGAATAAACAAGAAAACATAAATGAAAGAAAKAAAGCACTTTCTCTTCACAGGAAAAATACCTTTTGTGTACATTCAAATACTGTTTGGTCCAGACTGGCCTAGAATATATCAATACATTCTACTGTAAGGAAGAGGAAGGGAGCATCACTTTAATTCCTGATATGGCATGTTCATTGGGTGTTAGGATCAGTCCTAACAAAGTAACCTAAATGCAGCAACTCCAATGTACCAGAGCATCAGTGACAGCAAACATTTGCGACTGTAGTAGATGTTTCCCCTAAGTCTGTATCTCTTCAGCATGTCTTAATTTTCCCACATATCATTGTTACCAGGGATTTTTATTTCAATATGTAGGTATTTAACAATCACTTAAACATACCAAATAAAGATGCTTAATAATTTCACTTTCTGAACCTCTAATATATCAAATATAACTTTGTGGTTTCCTATGAACATGTATAATATTCAATCCAAATTAAATATCTCAAGATATTTCTAAGTCTATTAAAGATGGACAAGAGGGCATGGGATATATTTCAGAGATTAAGGGGACATTAGGTTCAGGACCCAGCATTCACACAGCAAACAATATTCCTCTTAAACTCTAGTTCCAGGGGATCTGAACCCTATTCTCACCTCTGCCTGCACTGCATTTACATGATCCCCATAAATACACACAGGGAAAACACCCATACTAATAAATAATAAAATTACTATTATTTAAATAAGTCAAGAATTCACTGTGCACCATGGATGTGTATATATGGACCATTAAATAAATATGTGTCAGATGCATCAGAGAGCAGAGCACAGCTGGATGGTGCAGGGGGTGGTAACTGCTGACAGGTGTGTAGTAATAACTCATACTGGTTTTAATTTGCATCACCTCAATGGCTAATGATTAGATTCTCTTCATGTACTTATACTCCATCCATAGATTATCTCCAGTGAAGTATCAGTAGATATCTATTTTCTGATTGCAAATGGTTAATTACTATTCAGTTCTAAGAGATCTTATTCATTCTAGACATGTTTTCATTCTTAAAGACATGGTCTGTACATATTTCTTAAGATTGACCGAAAGCATGAATGCATGGAAACATGAGTGTCATTAATTAATAAAAAAACAGAAAAGCAACAAAAAAGAAAGGAAAGAAAAGAAGGAAGGAAGGAAGGAAGGAAGGAAGAAAGGAAGGAAGAAAGGAAGGAAGGGAGAAAGATCGGACATAACTGATCTTAGGTATGTTAGGGGAGACTTGTATATATGATGGAGAATATATGCAGTAGCACCAGAAAGGCTCCAGATTGAACATAACTGGCCAACTGAGCTGGGCAGGGGAGAAAGGAAAGCAAGAGAGAGAAACCCGGAGTGGCAGACAAGAGGCCAGGGGGCCAAAAGGCCAAAACGGGCAGTAGCCAAAATGGCTTATATTATATATGGAATAGTGCTGAGTGAAAGGGAGCCTAGCCCATCCCTGAGCTGGTGAAATTCACTATAGACAGTGGGGTGTGTGAGCCAGGAAGACCCTGTAACAAGTAGGTTTTGAGGGTTGCTGGGAGAACTTGATACCAGTGTCAGCTTTGATAGGTTAATAGGCATCTCAGTTAGCCACTAGTCCCAGCTTTGGGATTTAACATGAGGCAAGAAGCAGAAAGATTTTCTTCCTTTTGTTGAGACACAAGGAGACATGGGAGAAAAATAAACCCCTGTGTTCACTGATCTTGGTTGTAACCTTGAGTGTGTCTGGGAGCAATTAATAAGTGAAATGTTGGGTACGTCCATCAGTGAGCCTTACCTTCTGGCAGCCCAGACAGAAAGAGATCTGAGGGAAATACAGCATTCTGATTGGCTGCCCACATTCACCCTTAGCTGATGAGGGACCTTTCTGTTGTCATCACTGGTGCCTTTTGAAACTAGAATCACCTTCTTTGGGTTTCCAAAGAGGGATGGGAATTAGCAGCTTCACTAGGAATCCTTTCATGCCTTCAGCACCAGGGCGATTTAGAGTGCTGTGACATCCAGCCACTGTGACTTCTCAGCCTCTACAGTATTGAGACACCAATTGATGGACTATTCAGTCCCACTTAACAAGTCAGTCTGACAAATTCTCTCTTAATATATACACATTATATTAATCCTGCTCCTCTAGACAAAGATACCCAATACCAATAAACAACATCCAAATCAAAAACTTACTTTTTGAAAGAAGTACAAAGTTCTTTAATTGGAAAATGTCAGACTTGGGAAATCCTGGGGACATGAAGTGATAGCCAGCAGTGACATGATGTGCTGAGAAGGGTCCTGAGTAGCAGTTCTCAGCATTCTATTTGCCTTCACCATACAGTGCCCAAGACACAACTCTTGCTTTTGACACTAGCCACTCTGGCTCTCAACCACTCCAGCTCAATACCGGTTGAGTAGGAAGAAGCATTTCCAGTTCCAATAGACTATCTTTTCCTAACTCACAGGATCGAACAATGAAGAAGACCTCAAAAAGAAACTGTTGGTTTTATGGATTTTAAAATAGTTTTGTTTTCAAGCTTTGTCCTTTGCATTTAACTATTGCTCCTTTTATTATACTCTATTATTTTTATTTCATTTTTAAAGAGGAAATCAAGAGATTTTATTCCCTTTTTACAGTTACTTGTTTGCTTACATGAGTTTTATTCCTATCTCTTTAAGATCTCTAGCTATTTTCTATCTTTCTAACATCCTTCTTGTGGCTAATATTTGTTTCTCTCTTTATTAAACATATGCTTTTATACCTTTTTCTGTTTTCCTGACCATTCTTTAATTTCAGTCAAGTAGTTACAGTTTTACATTATGTAAATTTAGAAAAATATGAACTACTTTATCCCACATGGACTGAAACCCAATGCTTTGCTGCCCCTATAATTCAAGTTCCCAGCTAAAGAACATCATATAGCTGCAAACTCCATGTATTTCTCCAATCATATAACACTAGTCCACATTGCACACATGCTGCTATAGTGTGATCTACTTATATTCATGTTCAAGCCTAGCTTCAGACAGATCTTTCCTAATGTAAATGAAATTTCTCTCATTCTATCAATTTGGTAGTTTCTATACTTTTTGGATGTTCCCTTCTGTGGATCCACCAAGTTTATGGCCATGTAATTTTTAGCACTAATTTTCATTTTCTTCATTGCATATCTGTTGACATTATACAGGTCACCTATGGATCTTTGAAATAAATAGACTTTGTATCTACCACAATATTTCCCTTGGGCTCTTAGTCACAAGTCTCCAGGCCAAAATTAGATCCCAGATGCCAACACTGAAGGTCTCCTACAATTCTAGTAATGGAACTCAGTTAAAAGCAACAACAACAAAACATGACAATAAGAATCTAGGAGTCTTGGATCAGACTTGCCAAGGATTAGATCTTTATGACTATACCCACATCAACTTACATACGCTTTGCATCCTGCAGTGGGAAAAACCCAAATGTCTGAACTTCCCATGAGTTTTGAGAGGATACTTGCTATTGCACATATGGAAGCTTTATGTAAGATATACAATGCTATACAACTTGTACAATTGAACATGGCCCTCTCATAAGAGATTCCACGATTTCCTTTGAGTTCCTAGTATACTTCTTTCATTTCTTTTCTCTACCAGGTGTTTAACTGGTGATTTCTTTATTTTAATAAGGGTTGAGCTTTGTTGATCAGTCTTACCTTGAACACATAGGACCCATGAGATTCTTGAGTCTCACAATCCTAAGTAGTTGAAATACATACACCCCATCCCTAGCCCTCTTCCACACCTTTGATTCATATAGAAGTTTCACATTTTAAAAATTAAGCAAATGTTTTTCTGCTTTGGGATCTAATGGTTTAAACCAGAGTTGTCTCTGTGGGTAGGGCTGTGACATTAGAAAGACATGGAAGTGAAATGGAGACATGGCAGGACTTTGAGGTTGCTGGTAGAAGAAGAATAGATTAAGACAGGGGATGAAAATGACCAAATTCTTACATACATGTATTGCCAAAGGATAACATATTTTACTAAACAAAATGAGAAAATTTTAAAAATAAAAACAAAAATATCCACTCTAGTGACTCACTCACACACCTAAATTCTCTTTTTACATGCAAGATTTTTAATAATAAGGTTTAAAACATTTAAACAAGTTAAATTTTTACATTAATTTTTTATTCATTCACTTTATATCCAGATTGATGCCTTCTTCCTATACCCCTCACACAGTATCTCCCCACATATCTTTCCCCTTCTCCTCTAACAGCATAGGGGCCATCCCTGAGTATCTCCCAACCCTGGCAGATCAAATATTTTTTGGCTAGATGCATCCTCTCCCATGGAGTAGAGATAAGTCAGCCCAGGCACGGAACTTATTTCATAGACAGACAATAGCTTTAGAGATAGCCCCTTCTCCAGTGGTTGGGGGAATCACACAAAGACTGAGATGCCCATCTGCTACATATGTTCAGGGAACCTTAGGTCTAGCCAGGTATGTTCTTTGACAAACCTAAATCCTTTTAAATTGGATATATTCTTTATTTACATTTCATTTCCCTTTTCCTGGTTCCGGGACCCCCAAAGTTCCCACATGCTTTTTTCTGCCCCCCTGTTCCCCCATTCACCCCTTCCCACTTCCATGTTCTGGTATTCCCCTACACTGATGCATTGTGCCTTTCCAGAACCAGGGTCCACTCTTT
>BDUI01003254.1:24739-40000 GCA_002335545.1 Apodemus speciosus | reverse complement strand
AGAGAGAGAGAGAGAGAGAGAGAGAGAGAGAGAGAGAGAGAGAGAGAGAGATTATTTGCAGCGTGATTAGATCACAAGGGCTCTGAGGCTCTGATCTGCCCTGCTTGCTGACAAGCTGACACTACTGAGAGGTAGGAGACATCAGGAAGTTGGGTCTAACTTGGATATGTATGCCACTAAGGTTGTGTCCTGAAAGAGCAAACCTTGTTTCCAATATCTTCCTAGTTACTAAGCTTTTGGTCCCTTATGGGAGATCAGTGTAGCTCTATCTCTGGGAGCTCTTTGGTCCAGAATGTCCTGTTCAACATAAGACCACTGAGCAAAACCTCTGAAATAGTGATCCCAAACATATCTCTCCATTTTGATATGTATGTTTATTTAGTGTGTGCATGAACATGCACTTATATAAAGCTGAAAGACGAATGCAAAGTTCAGTTCTCTCCTTTCACCATCTGGGTTCCTCTGATTAAACTCAGATTGTCAGATTTGGCACCAAGTGTCCTTATCCTCTGAGCCATCTATCCTCTTACCTCTGTTTAAGTGGGTTGGTTAAGTATTTGTTATAATGATGACAAGTCTGACCCATACAACACACTCAGGTTGGAGGGGGCATATTTTATAATGCACTTCTACAAAATATGTTTGTGTGTGTGTGTGTGTGTGTGTGTGTGTGTGTGTTTGCTATAACCTCTGAGCTTAACATATCAGTTAAAGTAGCTAGCTACTTTATGCTGCTATATGCTGCTAGCTACATGAAACTGTTGAACACTTGAGATATGAAAAGTCTATATTGCAGTGTAATGCATGCCCATGTAACATATAACAGATTTTAAACACTTCAGAAGGTAAAAAAAATAACATGTCTTAACAGCAATGCAACTCAGATTAAGTGCTACATAATACTGGGTTGATAACAAAAAGCATTTGAAGTAGCTTTGCTTCACAGAATATAAACACTGGAAGATTTTAAGTTGCACACCCTACCTTCTTCATATTCTTGTGGACAGCTCTATGTAGAGTAATTTTCTTTCAGAAGCCAAAATACATACATATATATATATATTCAGAGATCAAGGTCAGATGGAATGTGGGATTTGATTTCCTGTGGGACTTATAGCCTAGGGTTTGCCAGTAAATTTCTCTCTACTAACCTATTTGAGAATTTTCCATATATGTTTTACAACATGTAAACAGAGCAAAAAATATGTTTGAAAGTTCTAAATCATTGTTCTTTGTCTACTTTGATTAAAATGGTTTTGTTAAACGGTGGCCATCAGGCTGTTAGCATGGCATATTCAATGGTGTGACTAGAGAAGAGGCTGACAAAAAGCAAGGACTAAATCAGCCCACACAGATGATGTGCTGAATGCCCTCCCATGCTTAGGCTTCCAAGGTGAGTGGAGAGGGAATTCGTAGAATTCAGCGGGCAACTGTGTACAGAAGATTCCCAGACAACATATGGAAACCCACTAAGAGGGAAGCCAGGCCAATAAACACCCTGACCTTTCTTCTTCTCACTCTACGGTTCCCTGCTAACATCTCCATTATCTCTAGCAACCCAAAGTCAGAAAGCAAGGGGACTCTATGATGTATCCAGATGGGACTGCTGGGGCATAAGGCAGGATGGAAGATGAATCTGGAAGGGACAGATGGAAGACATGTTGCACAACACTTATTTTTGATCTTTATGAAAGAAGACTATTGTTAACTATGAGACTAGATAAAACAAATGATTTCATGGAAAAATAAGACTCAGTAAAATGTTCAACAAACCACATCAAATTTAATTTAAAGATTTTGGAACTGACTTTCTGTTTTCATCAATGTCWGGGTAATTGTCTTACTAAATGTGCCATTTTCTAGTTCAATGTGCCATTGACCCTCTGGTAAAATAAATATTCTAAAATGCAGAATCTATCTTTCCTTGAAGTGTTTGTAAGGAAGTTGCTACTGAAATAGAAGTGGGAATATTTTGGACCCACTTTTAAATATTTTAAATAGAGCATTTAACAGCTCTATTTAAAAACAGGAGCCATTTATTAATATACATGAAAAACAATCAGAACAGGTCAGTATTTTAAGCTAGTTGGGGAAATTAGGCCTCCTGGCAGCACCAGCAGAATGTATCCCAACTTAAACCAGATGATCCATGTACATCATCACCCAAAGTTATTTTAGGGATGAGGCACTTGGCTGGGAACATCTGTTTTCAGATATAGGTTTTGTTGCTTTGTTTATTTATTTTTGTTGTTGTTATTTCAGCTTTGTCTTCTCTGCAATGTGGATAACTCTTATGTTTTTAACCAGTTACCAAACACTCATACATCTACTCAATGAGGTTCATTCATCATATGTGGATATAGAATCTGCTCGTTCTCTCTCTGCATAATTCTATAAATTATATGTACTTTGAAGGTCATGAGAAAAATAGGAAAACAACCTCATACTACTTTTGGTTATGTGCTGAGCACATATTTTGCAGTATATAAACAAGTATATAAACAAGACATCAATGTGTTTGTTCTTCTTTAACAGTATGACCTATGAACAGAATGAGACAATATTTGGGATCTCTGTTCACAGTAATTTTAAGTGATTAAGTTTTCAGTTGTGTGTGCAAAATGAGAGAAATGGCAATGCCCAATATTCTAACCCCTTATGCTTTAGGAGCACAGTAATATACTGTGTAGGTTGTATCACCAGAAAGCAAAACACTCAGAAGAACTGACAAGTCTGTAGTATGGAGACCACAATATCATCTAAAGTCAAAATGATACTTTCTAATCTGTGGAAGTTACAAATTACTTAGCCTCTATGCACACAGCTAAGATTTTTCAAATACGTATTAGAAGATTTATCTTACATGTTTACTGAGTTGTTTATAGAAGATGAAATGTCATATACAGGGGAAAACTCAACCAATGTTTGCTGTAAGTTTAAGTCAGAAATCCAAATAGAAATGTTTTTCATCGATAGAGTTTGTAAAAAGCCATCAGAGGTGATGTTAATGCTCAATTTCACAGCCTAGTTTTCTAGATATATACAACATATCACTATAAAACACACATATCCCTTGACTGGTTGGTTCTTAGGAAGAGTTTGCCTCTACTGATAATGGTATGAGCTTTTACATCAAAGAGGAAAAATGTATAAACCATTTCGGTTTTAGCTATCATGACATTTCCCAGCTGTTAGAATTAACATCTCCCAGGTGCCTCTAATCCTTTTAAACAGTCTCCTATTTTTATCTGTGCTTGTCCCATTTTATATAAATCTTTCGTAAGTCAACTTGAGCCTTTTCAGAAACCATTCAGTACAAATTAGGAAGAAATGTTGATATAATACAGATTAATGCATGGTTTTGTGGCTTTGTATTGTGCCTGTACTGTTGTCACCTCATTCAACTTGCATCCTCTCATAAGAAAGATGAGGTAACAGAATAGATTGAAAATTAAAACCTTTTCCTAAAGTCCAGGATTTTAAGTAAATCACACGTCTGTAATAAATAATTTAAAGGGAATCATTTCTAAATTATCTAAGATAACTTATGGGTTACTTTAGTCATTTCTTGCTTCATTGTTGGAACAAAGTTGCTGACCAAAGTATTTTTAATAAGAGTTTCAGTGTATAGTCCAAGGAGGCAATCCATAATGGAGAAAAAGTTATGGTAACATGACCTTGAGGCAGCCTGTGTCCACAAGCAGGCAGGAAAGAGACTGCTATACAGTGATGAATGTGGATGCTGAGCTCTTTAGGACACCTGCACATCATATGGTTCTGCCACCTTCAAAGTGGATATTTTCCTCTGAGTTAAGATAATATAGCTCATTCTCTGAGATCAACCTTATATACATAATCTCTCACATAGGATTCTTAAAAGCTTGCTTCCTAGGTGACTTTAATCCTGTTAAATTGCCAAAGCCAACCATCACAAACAATAAGCATTTTCTTCATGTCTTATGAGTTAAAAACTGCAATCATTTTTGTATGTATATGTCTGTGCTGTGTATATGGGTCTGTTTGCATGGGGGGGCATTGCCTGTGTCAGGATGGGGGCTTCATATGCAAAAGTGCATGCTTGTATTGGAGACCCAAAGTTTCTGATGGTGTCTTCCTTGATGGCTCTCCAATGTTCTTGAACAGGCAAGGTCTTCCATTGTACCAGGTGTTAAAAAGTCTGGCTAGTCTTTGTAGACTGCTTGCCCAGGAAATCCCATGTCTTGCTTCTGAGTGCTGAGTTATATGTGGCCATCATGTCTGTCTGTGTTTCATGCAGGTTATGGGGATCTGAAATTAAATCATTAATCTGGTGTGGTAAGCAGTTTATCCCCTAAATCATCAGGTAAGCCCCTGTAAGTGCTAAATCTACTGTAGTTTTTGAATTAGCAGAGGAACGGGTTTCAAGTATAGATTCCATGGGTCTACTCTTTAAAAAGAGAGTTGAATCTGAAGATGGGGAGATAACTTTGGATTTATTGAAAAAAAAAAAAACCCACAAAGTACCAGGAATATAATGGCAGGTTAAGGAGAGTATTTYCAATGCTTCCAAAATCAGTGCAATAATACAGACTCACATAGTAGTAGAAAACCATTTCTCACAAGTTGTTCTTTCCCATCATGCCACATAAATACACACACACATACACACACACACACACACACACACAAACATGCACACACACACACAAATAAATGAAGACTTAAGAAATGGCATATATGGCATGAATATGACAGATGTCAGGTCTGATTTGAAGGTTACATGTTTTAAATTTGCAGATATATGGAGCCTACAGGATACTCATTAAATGGACATGATAAAAGCTAGAGCTCATTAAAATATAAACCTAAGTTCACAGAAGCCATTGTGGTTCGTTACCAAAACGCATTTGGCTGAACTGGCTTTCTATCAAGAACTCAAAATGAATAGGTGAATATTTCATTATATGTTAAATCAGAAATATTTATTCCCCAGGTTAGCAGAGTAATATTCTTGAAACATTATCATTAAATAAAATGTTGTGGAGTAGTATAGACACATAATGCAATTTAATTAAATTTCCCAGTAAAAGCATGTTTAAGTACATTTCTTCTTTTTCTAACAATTTGCTATGATAGTGTGTAAATCATAACTTCAATAATGGATCAGACTGAGACTCCCCTCTGACATCTCAACCTAAACAGTGTGAATTATGCTTCAGGCTGGGGAAGATTAAAATACTGAAGTTTGTGAGACCTAGAAGGCTCATCATGTCATACATGTCTCCTCGTGTAAATAAAGTTTTATCAAAAATCAAAATACAGAAGCTGATTTTACCTTTTAATAAAAGAGCTTTGAAAGGGACTGGAAAGCAGGTTCAGTGGTTAAGAGCACTGGCCATACTTTTAGAGGACCTTGGTTCAATTCCCAGGATGTATATGGCAGCTCACAACTGTCTGCAATTCCAGTTCCAGGGGGATCTGACACCCTCTCACAAACACACATACCAGCAAAACCCTAATGCACATATAATAAATAATTTTTAAAGGTCCTTAAAAATACCAATTACCAAAACATGCAAACAACTCTCATGAGAAATGATATCAGTCATACTAAGTAGAGATTCATATATTAGTAGTGGGAATATATTTTGGTATAAATTTTAAAAAATCATTTTAAAATGTATACTCATTTACACACAGAGAGGGGGAGGGAAGAAGAGAGGAGAAGAGGGGAGAGAGTGGCCATAAAGAAAGACAGCACCAAAAATGTCATTGGAAAAGTATTTAAAACCACTCCCCCGCAAAAAAAAAAAAAAAAAAAAAATGGCTCAGATCAATTGGGATACACCCAAGTCATTATTGGTAGAATGCAGTCCAAAGTGTGAAATCTGAAACCCTGTTGCCATGCTGGTGGGAACATTATGTCACCCAGGAGCGTGTAGAAACTTAGTGTCTCATCCCACCCTAGAAAGTCAGAAGCAGAAGGGCTGACGTAGGGCATGGGAATCTCGAGGAAGGTGCCAGGTTAGTCTGTTATGTCAGTTCTGCTTTGAACCTTACTGGTCTGAAACATGGACTAACCCACACACGTGGGACAGAAAAATGCTCCGCCATGGGATAGACCCTTATCTAGTCATACAGTCTACTTTCAACTATTACTTTATGAAGTTACAATTATGTTTTTAGAAGTCAGCAATTCTGCAGATGACAACTCCTCTGGGGCACATATCAGATATCCTACATATCAGATATTTACATTTTGATTAATGTAAATTAATCAGTCACAAAATTACAATTATTAAGTAGCAGTGACATAGTTTTATGGTTGGGGGTCACCTCAACATGAAGAATGGAATGAAAGGGTTTCAGTGTTAAAAATGTTGAGAACCAGTGATTTAAGTAATGTGAAAAAGGTTAATATCAAACAATTACGAAAATTTATATATTTAGACTTTCAGGCTGATAGAATGGGAAACACTGAATTTCAACCATATCTACCCCATAGAACCCCAAACCAAGACTAAAACATTCCTAGCACCTAGAAAAACTCCACCAGGCCAAAATCACACTGAATGACTGTTTGCCTGCATAGAGAGAGTTTTCACTAAAACAAGCATGAGTTAGCTACTTCTTAAACTACACAGTCTTTTTCTTACAAGAAAGCTTTCTATTCTGTCCAATTGGAACTCCTTTTGTAAAGTCGGCATATATAAAAATCACCAGTATCATTATGGTGCTTATATATAGCATATCACTGCACTCTGCCTATATTCTGCTCCATTACCCTGTCCTGAGGCAGCCTCCTCTTTCCATTCCTCCTACACTCCCTTCTGATTTCATGTGTTACACACATATATTTGCTCACCCTTCCTTGTGTACAGCATGCACATTTTAAATCTGTATAGATTAGTGCTGTTCCTCAACTTTGGTTAGAGCCCTTGCAGTTTGGAGCGAGCAGTATAGTCAGTTCAGAGACTTATGAAGGGCAAAGTGCTGAGAAGAAATGAACATGAGAGATCGGCCATATGCGAGACACCTGCACCATTATCTCATCATCTCCATCCCCCAGGGAACATGACAGAAGAGGTGGAAAGAATGCAAAAGCTTGGAGAAATAGGTGTGTGTGTGTGGGGGGGGGGTGCTATCAAATGTCTTCTTCTGTATATGACAAGGCTATGCACTTAATAACTCCCAAGAGCTATGGTTTCTCTGAGCATGATGTGTCCAAGATCAACCCCGTTAAAAATTCCAGCTAGGAAGTGGGGAGAGAAGGACAATTTGAACTTCGGTAGGGAATGTGTTGGGGGCTCTGGGAGGTGCTTTAAGGGGAGTAGGACAGGCATCTCAGCTTCCATTATGGGAGACAACTTCTATGAAGGAACTGCACCTGGTGGTTTCAGGGGAGCAGAAGTAGGAGAGACACCATCTTCACTGAGTTTCCTCAGTTCTTTAAACAGGCACATATTATTTTGAATAAAATAATGGCCTAACTTCTGAAAATGGGGAGACAAGCTAAGAAGATTCACTGAAATGGTTTTTCAAGTCATGCCCTAAATGTCCACCATTTTCCTAGGGCAGAGAACCTGATTTCAAAGTAGCTGCGCCAGCATGAACTTTGAAAGTCCAAGACCTAAAATTCAGCTCCATTGCCACACTGTTTCTCAGGGCATAGATGGACTCAGAACAAGGGGGAGGGATAAGAGAAATGTGATGTTTCCCAAAGTACAATGCTAAAATAGGAACATAATGTCACAGGATAGGAACAGATGAAAACATACAAAAGGTAATCTGCCGGTTTCCCATTAGGTGGTGAGGGCTGATATCCACAGTGGCTACAGGGGTGGAAAGCAAATTGTCTGAAACAGTGGGGTTGGAGAACAGATCTTTAAATAGGAAGCTGCTGCCTGGGAAGAAGCTTGCTGCAGCTAATTCACATTTGCAATTTAAAAAAAAATAAGCCCTAACTCTGTGAATTTTTCTTATTATGACTTACCTTAAAACTTTTTTGGCAGATGAAAATGTGGTGTTCGTTTCATCTAGCTGTGAGCTGGAAATGTTCCTTGTATGTTGGAATAGCAATCAACTGAGAGTGCGCTCAAAGGTAACATAAAATCTATTTACCAAGAAGTGTTCCATATATGATCTACACGCTATAAAAATAAAGCGAGTAAAGTAATCCACGAAGCCAAGAAACGCAAAACCTATAAAATGTCTTCTACACACTTGCTATAATCTTTTAATGGCAGAACTTTCAATATCACCCAACTGTAATATTTTTTTAAAGTTCTATGATCGAGTTAGCATTTCCAAGAATGAGCTGTTTTATTTGAATAGTAATGCCTTATACTTAATAGTTTTTTTTTAAGAACTAATATTATACGACTGAGTCTAGAGAGATAAAAAATGAAAGAACTACTTAGCATAAGAGGAAGAATGGTTTAAATGTGTTTTTTTAACTTTCTAATGTATTACATAGAATACAGGTTTGAGAAATTATTATAAATGAAGAAATAATTATAGAGGTAGGTTATAATGGCCAAATGATTAATAGGCTTTGATTTTTGGGAAAGTGGCCAGTGTTTGCATTTACAATTTATCAACAGCTATGAGCATAAGGCAAAGTTCACCTCGGCTCTCAGGAACTTGGCCTTTCTCAAGAGTAAACTAAGAATAACAGTATGATACATACATCCAGAACAGTTGATGAGGTCCGTCTGAAATGCTCCTCTGCGGTGAAACCAAGAAAGTGGACAATGACAGAGGAGGAGTGGAAGAAAGGGAAGAAGAGAGGACCACTGAACATATGCAGCCTGGAAGCAGAGCATAGCTGCTTGAAGGAGGTGGGATATGAGCAAGATATAGTCAGAGGAAAGGGGAGCCTCGTGTAGCACAGAGTGAACAGAACAAAAGCATGTCGGCATGTATGTTCACGATGCCATGATGAGTCTACTGCATCAACTGTTAACAGAAGAAATTAAATTAAATGTACATATAGCATAGTATACAAATACAGAAATGTTATGGAATCGCTCAGATTACGGTTTTAAAATAAGTCACTGGGAAAATGATCCCTGGTTGAGGAACTGAGAACTATATGCGCAAGCCCCAAAAATGCAACAGATCCTTTTCAGGTAGCCATTATAAAGAAAATTGGATGGACTTCAAAGCTCATGAAGTTTTTTGTTTGTTTGTTTTATATTTTATTTACTCTTTTTTTTTACAGTCCAGGTTTTATCCCCCATTCCATATCCCCTCCCCACCCCTAATCCCATCTCCACAAGAATATCCTCACCCCTTCTCCACCAGACCTCCCCACTCCCTGGGACCTCCAGTACCTTGAAGGTTAGGTGCACCTTCTCTGACTGAGACCAGACCCATCGGTCCTCTGCTGTATATGTGTTGGGGATTTCATATCAGCTGGTGTATGTTGCCTGTTTTGTGGCCCAGTGTCTGAGAGATCTCAGAGGTCCAGGTTAGTTGAGACTTCTGGTCCTCCTAAAGGGTTGCCTTCCTCCTCAGTTTCTTCCAGATTCCCCATTTTTCAACCAGATGTATCAATAGCTTCTGTCCATACATTGATTGGGTGTAAATATCTGCATCTGACTCTTCCAGCTGCTTCTTGGGTCTTTCAGAGGGCAGTCATATTAGGCCTCTTTTTGTGAGCACACCATAGCATCTGTAATAGTGTCAGGTCTTGGGGCCTGCCCTTTAGCTGGATACCACCTTGGGTCTGTCACTGGACCTCCTTTTCCTCAGTCTCTTCTCTAGTTTTGTCCCTGCAGTTCTTTCAGACAGGATCAATTATGGATCAGAGTTTTTGACTGTGTGATGGCAAACTTGATGCCCTGTCTTTCTGCTGGAGGTAGACTCTTCAAGTTTCCTTACCTGTAGGGCATTTCATCTAAAGTCCCTCTTTGAGTCCTAAGAGTGTCTTACCTTCTAGGTCTCTGGTACATTCCGGAAGTTCCCCCTACCTCCTAACTCCTATGGTTGCCTGTTTCCATTCTTTCTGCTTGCCTCCAGAGCTTCAGTAATGTTTCTTCCACCCAATCTCTGATGTTCCCTTCTTCCCCTTTCCCATCCAGGTCCCTCCCTTCCCCCATCCTGTGATTGGGGTTACTTTCTTCTCCATCCCAAGGTGTGATTCAGGCTTCCTCACTTGGTCTTTTTGGCTTGTTGACCTTTTTGAGTTCTGTGGATTGTATCCTGGTTATTCTGTACATTGTTTTGGACAATATCAACTTATTACTGAGTACATATCATGCATGTCCTTTTAGAACTGAGTTACCTCCCTCAGGATGATGTGTTCTAGTTTCATCCATTTGCCTGCAAAACTCAGGACACCCTTGTTCTTAATAGCTGAGTAGTATTCAATTTGTGGAAGCCCCAGGGACTGCTAAGTTAATATATGACAAGAGACATATTAGAACAATCAGACAACTTCAAACTAACAACACAGGAGTGTAAAGTACACGTGCTCGGGAGCTGTTCTGAAGCCTTTAGAATTTATGTTTATGCGACAAATTCCTCAGTTTCTGAGCATTTTGGAAATTATCCAGGAAAAGGTGCATTTGATTAGTTACATAATATACACTGCCCAGAAATGTTTGCTGAACCAGATCTGAAGTTTATGAGGGGATTTTAACATAACTAGGCAGTTTCCTGAATGGTATTCAGGAAAAAAAGAAATCGGAATGTTGGTATAGGATGCTCACAGGAAATGGACCCAGAGATACTCTAGTTTTGTTTAAGTTATTCAAGGAAACACAATCAGACATGATATGAAAATGGAAAAAATAGAGAACTAGATATCTGCATAACATTTATTTTCTAATCATGGAAATATATCCTCAGCAAACACATGAGGTGTTGCATATTCTGCAATGGTTGTTGAGCTCACCGATTTGACCTTAAAATTTAACATCTATAATAAGCAATTTGACTATGTATAAGGTCATGCATGCACAAGACTCAGGGTATGAAGTAACAATGTCCCAGGTCAATGAGGCCAAGTAGTGACCAATGATGAACCCATCAATTGCACACCGACATAGTAAGGGAAGAGCTGGTGAAACAATGTAGTCTGTGTAACAAATTGTCTCCTGAGGAGAATGTTTGCCTTTCAGTTAATGAAAAACTGTGACTCCACAACTTTCAAAACCATCCATTGCAAATTAGCTTACTTTTTCTTTCTTTCACCTTTTTACAGGATTTCCAATGTGCTTGGAACTAACTGTTTCAGCAGTTGGCAGAGCACAAGCTGAGATGCTTATCTTAGCCTGCCAAATGTCTTTGTCCAGTTTGAGAAGCTAAAATGCATTTCATTTATTTTAAGGTGCTGAAAAGTCAGAGGAGAATGTTTCATGACAGGTGAAATGTTGGAACTTTCAGAGCTCATCAAGTTTTTTGTGAATGGAACAACACCCATTTAACTTCACACTGCCTATGGCTATTCCAGTGCTTATGGGTGGCTGAGAACTTTTACAGATCCTACAAGGTCAATAAAGAAATTAGACTGAAAACTCTATGCAAAGGATTAGAGAGATGGCTCAGTAATTAAAGTGTTTATCTTGTTAGCTTGAGGACCTGAATCAATTCTACAATGCGTTTAAAACAATTCCAGGTATGCTGGCACATGCTTTTTATCCCAGTTCTAGGTAGGAAGAGAAAGGGGGAGTCCTGGGGCTCATTGAAATGCCATGTGAGCCTAGTCAAAGAAGACCTGGACAGTTGTAAACCTATGCCAAAAATTAAGGGGAACAAAACCTGAGGAAAGACATTGAACTCCTGTTTCTAACGCTTTGTGCACACACGTGCACAGGCAATAAATATATAGGTA
Organism: Apodemus speciosus; assembly: GCA_002335545.1. NCBI lineage: Eukaryota > Metazoa > Chordata > Mammalia > Rodentia > Muridae > Apodemus > Apodemus speciosus. The sequence goes on along the minus strand of BDUI01003254.1, from coordinate 28,182 downwards.
AATGCATACATACACACAGAGAGATAGAAAGAGAGAGAGACAAGACAGAGACAGAGAGACAGAGAGAGGAGCTAAGGACAATCAATTCTAGCTGAAGAGTCAGTTTTCTTCATGTATGCAGTCTCAGAGGGGCTACCCATGATCCAGTATACAGATACAGATGACCTTGTATGCCTGAATATAACAGAACTAAGTGGACGTTGTGTGCTAAAACCAAAAGTGTGCTTGTTGAGAAGGAATAGTGGTGGGGAAGACAGGGCTAGACCCAGGAGGCAAGGGGATGAATTTGATAATGTAGGTTTTTTTTTAAAGATTAAAATTAAACATTCCTTCTAATAATTAAAGTTATGTACCATATTCCATGTATTTTGTAACCACTGGAAAACACACAGTGACAAAGGTTAAGGGCTGCCACCAGCAAGGGATGCTGAAATATAATTAGTATTGAAAGATAGAAGATACTGTTTTGGTATGATAGAAATGTTCAGAATTTTGTTCATGGCAGGGATACAATTGGCTGTATTTAAATCTGTATGACAATTAGTATCAATTTCACCACCTATCATGAAGAGAAAAATCACAAAATATGGTGTGTTTTGGGCCCAACCTCATTAGCCTTAAATTTTTAAAAGCATTCTTTCTAGTTGAGTCTTCTTCCAATGAGGAGCCTCAGACAGAGGGCAAATCCAGACTCTCACTTTAGTTGTCCTTAAACAAGAGCTGTATTTAGCTCACTAGATTCAACCTGCTTCATGGGACGGTCAGACCAAGTTTTTCCTGCTTTTTAATTGTCTGTAATCCTAATGTACTGGGCAGAATAAAGCCTGGGGCTTCTGCATGGTTCCTTGTTTCAAAGTGTCCAGGCGGTTTGCTCCACGGAATCTGCCGTCTTTATCCCTCACATGAGGATGTTCATTATCAATGTTCAATCCCGTTCCTCATAGTAAGTAAAATTTGCACCAAGCTGTTTATTTCTTCTTCTCGAGTGTTCCATTAAAAAATTATTGTAAGTGACTGGAGAAATGGTTAAGATGTTAAAGTCAAGCACAGTTCTTGTATTAGATCCAAGCTCAGTTCCCATAACTCACATGGGAAGTCCACAGCAACCTGTAACATCCACTCCATGGGGATCCAGTGCCTCAGGTTTCCATGGGAACCCACATTTATATGCACACATCCCATCTCACATACGCACATACATATAACTTTAAAGTAATAATTCATTTTTCCTTATTTGTGTTCTGCGTGATTACACACATGCATGCATGCATACACACTATACAGGTGTGTACAGGTGCGTAAGGTGTGTACATGTGTGTACAGGTGCGTACATGTGTGTTCATGTGTGCACAGGTGTGTACAGGTGTGTACAGGTGCTCAGGGAGACCAGCTGAGGAAGGCGTACCCCTTGGTGTTGGAGTTATGAGCCTGCTGATTGTATGATGAATCAGACTCTGGTCCTCTGTTGGGCACTGGTGCTTTGGATCTGCTGAACATGTCTCTAGTTCTCCAGTTCTACCTTCATTAGCTCCAGACATCCTTACCCCAGGCCCATTCATCAATATCTGAATGCTAGGTAGTAACCCTAGCAGTCTCCCAGGTGTGATGCTAACCCCCAGCTTCCTGCTTAAATACCTCAATGCTCCTGAGCAACCACTTCCTCCCACTCACCAGAGCTATATCAAGCCAGGTTTATCATCTCACTCTTTATTCATTTCTAGAAATCCTTCAGATGTCCCATGCTGGTTGCCACTCCTACCTCTATGCCTTACTACACACTGTTTCTCTGCTTAAGTTCTCAGATTTTCGCTCTTGTTTTCTGTTTCTATTCATCCTTCTGTTTTCAGTGAAAACTGCTTTTCACTTTAAACTAGATTGCCTAAGCACCACAATCCGGGTTATAACCCCCCTTTAGTGCCTATAATCACACCTCTAATTATGTTTCATAAATTCTGGCTTTTAGATGTTTAATGAAGCACTTTAAAGAAAATTCAAACTGCTCATTATTTTACCATAAACACTTTTCTCCTAACAGCTGTATTTTTTTGCAGTTAACACAACAGCTTTATCTTTATCATAGTGTTTTTACAGGACTTTCTCCTAACATTTAGATATAACTTTCTCTGATGCAATTGTTTTTCAATATATAGACTGATTTGTGGGAATTTGTTTTGTGTATTCCTTTAATATATCATGGTTTCTGCCAAATATAAGAACTCTGGATAGTACCATCAAAGATTTCTTTTTTCCATCCAACTTTACATAGACAGTTTTATGTAGATTCTATGAGAATCATGGAAATTCGAGTGTCAAGGACCAAACTCATGGCAAAGCACTAGAGAATTAAGACGTAAGGAGTACTGGAAACTGTATTACAATTGTAAATAATATGACTTTTTAAAGAGGTTATTTTTTAAATCAAAAACAAATCAACCTCTGACTACTCACTCACTGTGASMTGGAACAAATGTCCATTTCAGAAAAGTATAGTAACTTGGACCTGGAGCTGTGAATCACTGGATATGCACATTTGCTGATTTTCCTAGGGGCCAGGTTTTGAATCCCAGCACCACATTGTGACTCACAACCACGTGCATGTTTGTCTACACCCTGGGGGATCCATGCCCTTTTCTGGCCCCCATAGCCACTGCATGCATGGAGTGTACAAACACATATGTAGGCAAGACACTTTCAAAACCAAAGCTTCAGTAACTCAGGTTTTAGACATCACTTACCCTWTGTTCTTCTTTCTTAACTATATGAGAACTGTTGTAAAGAACTTTAAATTTTTTTTTACATTTACTTTTTGGGGGAAGGCACGGCAAACAGTAACAACACTCAGGATTTGGCTCTTTCTTTCCACCTTGTGAGAATCATGTATCAAGCTTGGCAGTTATTGCCTTTATCAATATAGGAAATCTTTAGAAACACTGGTCAAAGCACTTCAAATATTGATATGAGTACCACAAATAGTGGCATAATCTGATATATCTTAGTTTTTGTTTTTGACTTCTTTTAATTTTTATGCTCATTATCTATTGAGTTACATTTTACACAAAATAGGACTTATAGGTTCAATGTTCATTGTTTATTAATGGATGTTCAATGGCTCCAAAATTATTTGATGAAAAAAATCTATCTTGCCCTCRGTGAGTTGCATTTGCTAAACTTTTTCATATGGCTCCATGTCTGGATCCTCCATTCTATCCCTTCATCTATTTTCAATTCCTCCACTGATGCTGGTGCTGATTCCCAGAGTTATACAATAATAATACAGTGACAAATCATACTGTGCTCACCTTTTCCAAGATTGTTCTAGTATTTTAAAGTCTTTCTATTTTTCCTGTTTATTTTTATTTTATTTCTCATACTTTGTGCATAGGTCCACATAAGTATGCGTGTACATGCATGTGAATGCTTATGTGTACATGCATGTGTGCATG